>JANDJZ010000544.1:0-32786 GCA_027943245.1 Acanthamoeba sp. SK_2022b | reverse complement strand
GTGGTAGGTCGAGATGCACGCGCCCCAGGCGCAACGAAGGCTCTCCTCGTCAAACTGGAGGCTAGTCACCCAGTCCTCGTGCGGCAGCGTGAGAACGAGAGAGCTGGATCCGGGCGAACGCAGGTCCCACACTGTGACCGTACGTATTTACAGGTGAGCGCCACTATCGCATGGCCACGTCAAAGCAATGCAAACCGAGCGTTGTCATTACCTCTCGCTGTGTTGTCGCGCGATCCAGTGACGAGGCGGTCCCCCTGCATCTGGACACGCGTGATGGCTCCGTTGTGGGCCCGCCACGAGGCCACGACAGGCGCTTTGACGGCCTCTTCCCGCTGCTCCGAAACCATTCGCGTGTCGACTACGGACAGGCCCAGGTATCCCCGATTGTGAACCAGCAGACCCGCGTCGAAATCCACGCTCATGCATTTGACGACGTGGCCACACTGGATGACGCCCACGGGCTCTGCCGTGCGCGTGTCCCTGCGAACGCCGGAGAATGTTGAGAAGTGCATTCATAGCGATGCGACGGTTGTCCCTCCCAAGTGCGCACCAGAGGCGAATGCTGGAGTCGAGGGAGCCCGTGAATGCCATGTGGCCGTCGGGCGAGAGTTGCATGCACATCACGTTTGCTCTGTACGTGTGTGTGTGTGTGTGTGTGTGTGTGTGTGTGTGTGTGTGTGTGTGTGTGTGTGTTCCCGATGATTGTGAGGGACGTCAGTTGCCGTGTGACCCGACGTGGCCTGGGAGCGCGTACTTGTGGCCCTTGAGCTGTCCCACGACGCTGGCCTGTTCGATGTCCCACAGTGCGACCATGCCCGTGCTGTACCCCACGGCTAATTGATTTACTGATGATCATATCACGTTGGGCACAGGTTCCGATCCCGTTTATCAATGATTGGTGTGGCGTGTGTGGTGTGCGTGCGGGCGGGCGTGTTTGTTGTGGAAAATAACCTGATCGGTTGAATTGGAGCGACTCGACCCACGCGAAGCTGCGGACGAGGGCGACCATGTGCTCGCCGCTGGCCAGGTTCCACACGTTGACCACGCCGTCCGTGTGTCCACACGCCAACAGGCTATCGGAGAATTGAAGTGTCGACAGTCTGACGCGCCAAAGGTCTCGGGCATGAGCGAGACGGGCACACCCTCCACATTACCGAAAGAACGCGGGAGTCACGGTCATTACCGATCCTCGTACTCGAGGCAGTGCAGCTGCCTGGGCCTGGGGCACGCTTCGGTCGGGTTCTCAAACACCACTACGTCGCCCGAGTTGAAGTGTCCCGCTACCAACGTGTCCTCATCCGATTGAAACATCATCCCGCCCACCGTCTTCCGGTTGGCCGTACTGCCGAGATACGTCACCGCGCCACCCGCCAGTGGTTGTTGGCTTGTGTGTGTATGTGTGTGTGTGTGTGTGTGTGTGTGTGTGTGTGTGTGTGTGTGTGTGTGTGTGTGTGTGTGTGTGTGTGTGTCGTGTGTGTGTCGTGTGTGAACCCGTGGCGGTGGGGTGAGCTGGATGTACAAGCCAAAGGGAGAGAAGCGCGACTGGCGAAAGATGCCATCCTTCCAGTTGGCCTCCGTGCGCCTCGTTTGTTGGAACTCACCGCGCCAGTCCAGGTCATGATGGTCTGCCCCAGAGCCAGCCACCGTGAGATGAGGCCTCGGGCTAGAGTCGATGGGAGGAGAAAAGGATAGGGAGAAAGACGCCATGCGGATACCTGCGGTTCTGGCCTTGCAGCGAGCTTTCACGTGGCGCTGCACGAGCTTGCGCGAGAGAGATGGGAAGGCCCGCTCATACAGCCCGCGCCACACTGCGTGCGCATGCATGTGTGCGGCGGGGCGTGACGAAACTTCGTAAGAGGGAGATAAAGCGAAAAGGGGCGAGAAGGAGCTCAGCTGGCACCGTGCTTATCGGTACTGAGCTGCCGCCACCGTTGGCTCAACACAGCCGCCGAAACCACCTCTGGGGAGGACGTAGGACAGACGGGCATAAGAGAGCGTTGCGAAGCTTCGGCTAAGCCGAATCGAAATGAAGAAATGGAAAGCTTACCTTGGGGGCTGAGGTACGACAAAATGAGGAGTAAAATCTCCTCGGGCAGGTTATCCATAGCGAGAGCGTTGTTTACATGTGAAACGGACACTGCGCGGCTGCTCAACACATGTAGTAGCGATTCAGGGTTTTGGTCATTCCAATAATCCACCCCACACAGAGAAAAGGAAAATGAAGGGGAAAAGAAAGAAAATATCGATATTAGGGACCCCGAAAGAGAAGAGCCAGTTTCTGTCGTGCAAGGAGGGGCGCCAAGCTTGGCCAGCAACCGAAGAGATTGGCCAGTGGTCGGCCGTTGGGAACCATGAATCAGCACATGAACGGCGAATTCATTGGCCGATTTTTCCAATTCGTTAAAGAAAATGGTACTCGCTGCACCACCTCATCAATCGACCTTACAAGCAGTTAAAGTTCTTCCTTTCTACTCGCACCCTTTGTAGAAGGAAAGTTGCGCGACGGCTCAATGGTGTTGCCGCTCAATCCGGCTTCTCTTGAACTCTTGAACGATGCTCTGCACGAGTTTCGCCAGATCGGTAAGTCGGCCGTGGTGGCGCCTTCTCTCCTCTCTCTCTCTCTCTCTCTCTCCTTGTTAGCGCCAGCTGTATATACAGCTGCACGAACTTGAGGTTGTTTACAAAGGTGGTCTCTTGCTCGTACAGGAAAGCGCATCACCACACTGTCGCAAACTACCAAGGGCGCTGCCTACCGCGACACTATGACGCGCTTGTCGATGTTGCTCGAAGAGATCCCCTGCGTTCGGGTGAGCCGCCCCTGCTCCTGCGCTTGAGTCGTGGTGGTTGATATGCGTCCTGACTCGGTCGTGTCTTGTTCAAACATAAGTTGGAGTCGAGGCGGCCAGGCCAGTTGGAGTGCAAGACCATGGTCAATCTCTCTCGCTTCAAGTCACTGCACTACCTTGAGGTCTGCATTCCTCTTTCGATTCGCGTCGCTAGGCTCGTAACGTGAACCCTTGGCTCCACTCACTCTCCTCTTGCGCTAGATCGATGGGGTGTTCCCTCCATTGATTCAGAACCTGAGAGATAAGGTGGGCCCGCGATTGGGACAGCTTATATGCCTCAATTCGGGAGTCACCACAATGCGGGATCTTCTCATGCACAAGGCGAACGGAGATGAGGTACAGCGTTCACCCATTTCAGCCCTTCGCCTTGTGGGGGCTGGCACTCAGCCAAGACAACGTGCGCAGGATGCCGAGGTCGAGGGCGAGCAACCGCCTGACTGGAGCCAACTCAACGTTCTCGACTGCGGCTACAACCAAATAGTTGAAATTGACGAGAGTCTGGTAGGCATCCACCTTCATCGGCTCCCGTTCATTCGGAGTTGGCTTGCTCACGCACTCGCTGACTGTTCTCTGCACTCCAGCACTTGCTGAAGAACGTCAAGCGTGTGGCGCTCGCGCACAACCTCATCCGCAAGATCGAAAACCTGGACCACTGCATCAAGCTGAGCCTGCTCGATCTCGGGTTCAACAAGATCGAGTCCGTGCAGGACATACACTTTGTTCTGGGCGGACTCAAGGCGCTCATCCTGTGCAACAACCAGCTCAAGTCCACCCGCTCCCTTGACAAACTGTACTCGCTGGAGAAGCTGGACGTCAGCAACAACCTGATCGATGATCCCGAAGACATCAAGCGGCTGTGCGACCTGCCGCTGCTGGTCTACCTTAACACTCTGGGCAACCCCGTATGCGTCCGCAAGCGGGCTGGAGCGAGCTCTCGGGAGGAATGCTATCGGCTCTACCGACGAGAGATCCTGGCTCATGTGGCCAAGCGCAGCGATATCAACGACCAGCTCAAAGTGTTCGACGATCAGCCGATAAGCGAAGCCGAAATCCTACAATCCAGAGTCAAACGGTAGCTTTTTTCATTCCTATTATTTTTAAATTTTTAATTTATTCATTTAGTTTTTTTAAAAAATACTGAGAACAAATGCTGAGCATCTCATCATATTGTGCGTGGTTAGAAGCGGGTCGGCACCATCAGACAGGTTCTCGACGCTGTCTCCTACGCGCACGCACCCCACCAATTCACCTCCAAGAACAACTGTCGCTCGGCAGGCTGCCCCTTCTCAACCGCGATACGGTTCAGTCCCAGATGGTAAGGCATTCCTTCTACAACTTGCTCGGGCGTCTTACAACTTGCAAGAACTAACACTCTCATCATTTGATCACTCAGAATCGACGGCTTTGCTTCGATTGAAGCCTACGAACGCTGGCGGCATGGCTATTGCGAGCACCACTGCTGGCGCCACGACAGAGCCCGAGCTGGCCGCTGCCGTCAATAATCAATCGCTACCCGGTAGGCCCCCTTGCTGGGTCAGTTTGTTTGCCCCTTTTTGGGGTTGGCTGACAACTTTGTGTTTGTGTCTTCTCCGCCAATCAATTCGTTCGCGCTCAGCCGATCTTGCCGTGCGACCTAAGAAGAAGAAGGTGCTACACACCTCGTTCAAATCAAAGTTTAATCCTTACTTCATGGTGTTTGAAGAGCCGACACCTCAAGTTAGAGATATACATCATAATTGATGGATGTATCTGTATATCTGTATATCTGTATATATTTATATATTTATGTAGTCAATATTAAGCGGTGATAACGTCATTCTCATTAATAAATGAATATAAATGGCCAGCTAATTCTCCCTCTTCGATTTTCCTCTTATTATTTTTCAGGTGCTGATGGCGTTTGCCTTAACGCTTTCGAGAGCGTAACCGTGACCACATTAATGCTGATATCTTTGTTCTGTGCAGAAGAAGCGTGTGGCCGTCATCGAAGCAGTGGGCGCTCCCGCCTCACCGCAACAGCACCCGCCTAAGAGCGAGCCGCAGGAGATGGCTCCCAGGCGCAAGGGCTCTCCCGACAGCGGCAAGCGACCGCAGGCGCAGTTGGATAAGGAACCGCAACCGGAGTCAGAGGGAGCAGCGCCCAAGGACAAGAGCGTAGACAATGAATTCGTGGCCAAGATCGAAGTGCGCCCTCCCCGATTTGTGTGACGTATGCTGTGTTCGCCGACTCACAGCTTTCGATATAGGAGTTGCACAAGCAGGGAGGCACCATGTGGCTGCTTGCACTGAACGAAATGCAGCGCAAGGAATACGAGGAAGAGCAACGAGCCAAGGAGCGAGAGCAGAGGGAGTCCGAGATCAAACTCGGTACCTTTGCTCGCTGCCTGGGTCTGGTCAGAGTTCTCACTCACAAGGCTTTATTCTGTTACATTGCCAGCTCGCAAGCCAACCTCCGTTCCACCTGCTCCTCAGCCGACCACACAGAAGAACGATGTACTTTGCCCGCTTTCTTATTCTCTCCCTTCCCCTTCTCTCTCTCTCTCTCTCTCTGTGTGTGTGTGTGTGTGCGTGTGTGTGTGTGTGTGTGTGTGTGTGTGTGTGTGTGTGTGAGAGAGAGAGAGAGAGAGAGAGGTGGCTTGCACTTGCAACGGGCGCCACGATTGTTAATCGCGGCAACGACCTGCAGGCATCGTTGAAGATTTTGGATGAGATCAAAAGCGGGAAGATCCTGCAGCTGTCAAGCAGCCCAGAGATTTCCTCTTCGCCTAAATTTGTCTCGAGTTCACCCGATGACACGCAACGCGAGCCGGAGCAGCAGAAGCAACAGCAACAACACCCTACGCCGGAGCAGGCGCGCAAGGCCATCGAGAAGGAGTCGGCCAAGGTGACTGCCACCTCTTCTCCCAATACCACGCGACTTGTTTTCCTGAATGCGACTTTCTTTCACCACAGAGCTCAATCCCAGCCAACAGCCGAATCAATCTTGATGAGAACGAAGACATCACGTACGCTTCTCCTGCTGGTTGTGTGTGTGTGTGTGTGTGTGTGTGTGTGTGTGTGTGTGTGTGTGTGTGTGTGTGTGTGTGTGTGTTTCTTCGATATTAACCGGATTGCGTATGTTGCAGGACGGACGAGTTTACCGTAGAGGTCGGCGGCCAGCTGCGAATCCTGCTGGTCTCCAAGCGTTACGTCGTTGAGGCCGATGTCGCCACGGGAAGGCATGTGGCCTCCACCTCAAACCTGAGGCCACCTACTCCATCCTCATGCGTGCGTTGCTTGTGTAGGGACGTGGTGTCTCATGAAGCCAAGTACATCACATCGGTGAAGAGTGTCTCGAGTACGTGCTTGCGCGGGAGGCCAGTGCAATGATCACAACCTCACTCCCCCATTCGACTCGTCGACATTCTCTGACCCTTTGTCCTCTCTCTCTCTCTCTCTCCCCCCCTCCAACTAGTCGGCGGCCGTCCTGCGATTCACGTGGAATACTCGCCGCCGCGTGCGGGCACCGAAACGAGGACCGAAGTGAGGGACACCGCTACCTACATCCTCGATGAAGAAGACGAACGGTAAAACGCAACACAGGAGGGCCCTTGATCACGCCCACGCGCACGCATGCGGCGACCCAACCTCGCCTGCCCTCTCTCCCCTTCTTTATCTCTCATTCACGCTAACTCGCTGTCCGCATTTTTGCAGGGAACAGCTGTTGGCGCTGCTGCAGGCGTTCCTGGCTCAGAACAGCCAGGCTCGAGTGCAGTGCATGAGGTGCCTTAAGATCTACGACCGCCTTGGGGGCATGCAGGCCTGTAAGTCGTGCGGCAGCACCTACGTGGTCCACTACGAAGAGGAAAAGAAGAAGCGCAAGTCAAAGACGCCGCCCGCCTCCACGTCGCCCTCGCTGCAGCCCTCGCCCGCGGACGCCAGAGCGACCTCGGGCGGCGACTTGGCCACGGAGGCGACCACCAGGTTCGCCCTGCCCGCCCTGCCCGCCCAATAGCCGATTTGCCCAACACAACCCGTGCGCGTGTCCGCGGGCGATAGGACGCGCGGGGAGGCCGTGCCCAAGATCTCTACCCGGGAGGACTTCTCGAGCCAAACGATGGACGTCAACCTGCAGCTACATCTGCGACTCACCTTCTTCAGGGTGAGCCCACTCACGCCCACACTCCTCCACCGTAGCACGCGCATTGGCGATGTGTGCGCTGACGACTCTCTCTCTCATCAATTCTCCAGGGCGGCGCGGCGGAGCAGCTGGTCTATTTCTTCACCTCCGTCTATCTGCCCTACGGAGCCAAGACGAGCGAAGAGGCGTACGTCGTTGCGCCATTCTCGCCCAGTGCGATATGCGCCTGCCATCTTTCCCTCTAACCTTGTCCGCATCTTTTTGTGCAGCGTTGGCCACATCCTGCTCACGACCCAGAACATCTACATCCTCCAACGCAAACGACGCCCGACCGAAACTGACCCAGGTAACGAGACGCAGCACACACACACGCGCACCGCCTGTTGCGGTTGTGTTCTGTTCGAGAGACAAGACGTTGACAAGGGCCTTGTGTGGCCTCAGGCTTTGCGCTGGTGGCCGAGTACCGCCTCTCCCAGATCCGGCGGGTGGTCATCGGGCTCTTCTACCAACACTTCCGAGTGGAGATCGACGAGCGGCAGGCGTTCGTGTTCTTGCCCAAGGAGCACGCACGAACCCACGCCTTCATCGACCTCCTCTTGCAAACCAGTACGCGTTGTGTGTGTGTGTGTGTGTGTGTGTGTGTGTGTGTGTGTGTGTGTGTGTGTGCAGCGAACTTTTGCTCACTGGTGTGCCTCGCCCAGTCTTGGATTCGGAGGGAGTCGGTGGTGAGCCGATCGAGGCGGTGCACTACAATTCCGAGACGCTGGGCAACATGCAGACGCAGCTCCTGTATCGCTTCCCCTCAAAGACGCTGCAGGTCTACGTCCTCCTGTACCAGCGGATGCCCGCCGCGCGCCCCAAGAGCATGCTGCTCTCCTCCTCCCTCGCCGTCACCCGCGATATGGGAGGTCTCGTCACGCGGGCCATGATCATCACCAGCACACACATCGTCCTGGCCACCGAAGACTACAGCAGGTCCGCGACCACGCATCAACGTGTGATGTGCACATAACGTGCGATGTTGTGTAGGAGGAGGATTTTCGTGCTCACGTGTGATGGCGGGCATTGCCAGATGGCCGGCGCTGCACTACCCGTCGGTCAAGCCGCCGTCCTCGCCTCAGTTCGAGATCTCCTCGGCGCACGAGATCTCCGAGCTGGTCTCGCTGGTATCCCTTTTCCCCATTGGCTTCCGTTCTCGCTCGCCGTGTGTTCCACACCTCGCCCGCTAACCCTCACGCGACTACGCAGGAGCTAGACGCGCAGGAGACAACCGAGTTCAAGGTTGTCTTTGAGAAAGAGAGCACGGGCGCCAAGACGACCATCCAACTCAAGACTGGTACGCGACACGTCCCACAGCGCCACACCGGTGCAGATAGGATGTGCTCACGTCTTTGTGTGTGTATTGTGTTCAGAACACGCGGAGGAGCGATCCAAGCTCACGGACTCGCTGGCCCGATTGTGGGAGTCGATGTTCAAGCTGCCCCTCAGCCTCAAGTACTACAACATCCCCAACTAGCCAGCCGGCCAGGTGGCCGCAGCCTTGCCGCAGTCACCACTACCCCATGCCCCTTGTTGTGGCTGGCTCGATCATCCAAGCCAAGGAAGAAATAGATTCGGTGATTCACCAGCAGGCCGTTTTTTTTCTCTTCATTCGGTCCTCCAGAAAAAACCAGGTAACAATCGTCAAGTACTTTTAATGCCAGACCATGAGCGCGGCCAGGCATGTCTTCTCGTTCGAGCACAACCCGTTCTTTGACCAAGAGGCAGACGCGCTACTCACAGAGGAGGAACGGTGCGAGGTGCTTACCCCCCCTTCTCCTCTTTTTCGTGTTCTCCCTTCTCGCAAGAGCCGCGGCATCATGCCTTTTGTTCATGGAAGGGGCGGGGCAGCTTCTCGAGGTGGCAAGAACCACATTGCTCATGACGACCAGTGGAGCGTGGATCACGCTGGCCAGCAGCCCTCAGCCCCAAAAGCAGTACTATTCCCCCCAAGACCAGAAGGAACGCAGAGCCCACCTCTCGGGCCACCGGTGGCTTGACCCCAGCCACCCGCTCTCCGACGCTGACAGACGCGCGGTACCTGCTGCTTGGACTTGAACCTCCATGATGAACATCATCTTCTTCGTCATCGCGGATGACGTCTACTCACTCTCTGTATCGCTGCACCACCAGTTTGCCGCCGACGTCGTCGAGCTGGACCTCAGCTGCCTGAAGCGAGACCAGCTGCCTGCTGCCGTCTGGAAGTTCAGCAACCTGCACATGCTACAGTGTTATGGCTCTCAGGTTCACGCGAAGGCCCAACAACCGACAGTCATCGCCAGACTTGTGCTGATTAAGGCCGCCTGTGCTGGTGCCATCCACAGATCACTCGGGTATCGCCCAGGATCGGCCGCCTGAAGAAGCTGAAGGAGTTCACTCCCTATACAAGCTACGGCTTGCATTGGCTTCCCTACGAGGTCAGGCATACGATGCTGCCCAAAGCCCACATATCTCGGCGCGCCCTCTTTGGTTACCCGCGCTGGAATGAGACCCAAAACCCTCTTCCTTACTTGCCACAGCCGCAAGGTCGAGCGTTTCTCCATGAGCGCACACGCGCTTCCAACACACCACACATCGCCCAGTCTCATTTGACGCTCGTGTGCCTGCTATGGACAGGCGTGGGGACGCTACGGGAGATGGCCAGTAGAGCAGTGATTGTCAATGGCCTGCACACGGTCACCGGTACCGATACTGATGCTGACCAACAACGGAGCTTGCCCGCCGATGTCATGGACTATCTTCTCAAGGCCCGCAAGTGCTCCTACTGTTGTGGGTGAGTCTCTCTTTCTCTCTCCTGCATACCAGGCCACCTCACACAAGGCCTTCCACCATCTCACCCCCTCTTTTCGCTTTGGCAGGCCGTACTGGGACACATATTACTCACAGTGGACGTTCTGGTCGTGCGATCGGGTGCCTCTGCTCGCTCTGTTGTGCTCCACCAAGTGCCTGCAAAGCTTTGAAGCCACCCACCTCCGCACTGGCGAGCTTGTTCTGGGCGCCTTGGCACAGGCCTCCAACACCTAATAACATGAGCAGCAACGTAAAGAATGACAATTTACAACACCTAATAACATGAGCAGCAACGTAAAGAATGGAAATAGGGCATTACTTTACTCTCATGAGACAGCATGAGCTAATGAATGTCTTGGCTCATGCTGATCCACAAGTGTGCAAGTCACCTGCCACCCTGACAAGGACATATGTCCCATGTGATGTTGTGTTGACATTCACTTGGCTGTGGTGCATACATTGAAGTGTGGAGAGATGCTGATTTTAGCTTGATGTGTCCAATCAAAAAAAGCTGATCAATGTCCTCATGAGTGTGGCCAACCAGTAAGAAGCTGAGGTAAACTTCTTGAAATATGTCCCATGCCACCAGCAAGGACAGGAAGCCCAGCATGAAGATGTTCTTGTTTACCAACCAACAATTTTCAGCCTGTAGATCAAGACAGGAAGGAGGGACAACAGGAAGGATCAATGCAAATATGGGCCAAGAGATTGGTGATTGTGAGGTTGGAATCCTTGGGCCACAGTGATTGAGGATGGAGGTAAAGATGTCTGCCCTGGAAATGATTGACAAGTCCTCCAAATGAGTCTGTGAACCTTTTTCCATAATGCACCATGACTTTGGAACAGGCATGAAAGAAGGCAGGGAAATGGGATTGGAGTAGTCAATTATGAGGCTCAAGTAGGAACTTGGCTGTCACTTGACAAGAAAACACTCAGGTCCCTCCACAAGAAACATTTGCCTTGGCCAGAACATGCCAACAAAAGTGGCCACTTTAAAGTCACACAAACAGAGATTCACAAGTCTATGGCTGAGTGCTACAAGGGCCATCCCTAAAAGAAGCATATGAAGCAACTCATACAGATGTCTTCTGGCTCTGTCTTCTTAGGCTACCTCTGTATTTGCTCTTTTTTTGCCTTGCTTTCTTACGTGTTTTTGTCTGTCCTTCTTCTCCATTCAGGGCACCTCACCTGTGTACACTTCCCAACTATCTGCTTGGGTCAAGGGTAAGGAGAAGGCCACCTAAGCTGCCCCAGGAACTCCAACAAGCAAAGGTACTGTCCTTTGGTGATTGTTTGTTTTTATGCCTCACCAACTTCTACTGGGACCTTCTGCCCTTCACCAACCAAGCTCCAGGATTGAGTATCCAGGCAAGGACTACACCACCTTGGCCATGCACATCCATGGCCAGCAAGGAAGTGCATGGCCCAGGTGGTGTAGGATGACACTGCCCTTGGGAGCCTCATCTCCTTCTATGACCCATCCATCCTGACTGCACACTCCCCACCACCCTCCACTCCCTCTGCCAGGGGCACTCCATCACCTCATCTTCTGGGTAAATCCACTTCAGCAGCCTTCAATAAACACTTCACTTCTTTCAGTTTGCCTGTATAATTTTTTGAGTTTTGTACTTTGTTTTGTTCAAAAAACTGGACTTTCATCTGCACCTTGAAGCCCTTTTGCACTTTTCTTTGTAGATGTACATTCACTGATGTCATACTACAATTATGTTGGGTTGTGTGTACACAAACCACTTGAAATCACACTTGGAAATGAGTAAGTGTCTCATTTCCTTGAACACTTTAGAAGGCTGCTATTGCTACACTGAAAAACATCTATTTCCGTTCTTTATGTTGCTGCTCCTGTAATTAGGTGTTGTAAATTGTCATTAGGTGTTGGAGGCCTGTGCTGAGGCACATGGAATAAGCTTGCCAGTGGAAGTGGGTGGCTTCGAAGCTGTGCAGGCATCTGGTGGAGCACAACAGAGTGAGCAGAGGCACCTTATTGCACGACCAGAAGTGGTCTCCTTTCTTAGGACATCATCATCAAGGACAGTGTCATCCATGAGATTGGGAAGAACCTGAACAGGGAAGGCGCCACTCTGGTCATTGGTGCTGAGGGCTGCAATGTCACCCTGGCCTCATCGACACACTTGCACCTTGTTATGGCTTTTCTTGTTGGCACTACACTGTGTGTGAGTGTGTGTGTACATGTCTCATTTGTGTGTCATGTTGTGGTGTGTGTTGTGTCAACAGGTGTGTACTTGTTCCCTGAGGATGTGCATGCCATGCACAATGACAACAATCTGACCCCACCCTCTTGCAGCTGTGGGCTCTTGACACTCTTGGTGCAGCTCCACCCTGGAAGCCCTGCTACACGTTGCAGTTGTCAACACATTTGTGTGTGTCAACATGTGTCCACAACACAGACCTGTAGGACTGGGCCATTCTGCTCATTCTTGGTGGTGACTTCACCATTTTAGCCCACTTTAGCTCACAATGTCCAGTGCTGCCTGCTGGACAAGAAAATCCTCTGCTCCTTCTACAAGGACATCTGCCTCAGCCACAATGTCCTTGCCAACAAAAGAGGCAACTTCAAAGTTATGCAAACAGAGATTCAGAAATCTGTGCTGTGTTTGTCTTACCCTACCTGAATTCAGGGCACCTCACCTACAGATCTTCTCACCTCTCTGCTTAGGTCAAGGGTAAGGAGAAGGCCACTGAAACTGCTCCAGGAACTCCAACAAGCAAAGATATTGTCTTTTGGCATCTGATTGTTTTTATGCACCCTAATGATTATTTAATGCAGGAACCTCAAGCACTTCAACAACTCCTGATCCAAAGGCAAGTCTCCAACAGCCAGAAGATGATGGCAGATGCTGCTTCTTTGCTTGCCAAGTTTGCACCCTCTTTCTCTGAGCAATTGCAGTGCCTTCTCTGCACTCAGAATCATGATATTCCATCTTCCTCCTCACCTTAATTGTACCAGCTTTTTAGTCCAATGTACATTGAGTTTTGTGGGACCAATGAGCATTGGGTTTTGAGAGACTGATGTGCATGATCCTGCAGTTGCTCCTGGCCTGGGAATGCCAAGCAGTTTACCAGCTTAGGCCAGCACAAGGGGCACACAAGCTCCATTGGCATGCACATATGCTGGCAAGGACCTATGTTAATTACTGTCAACACAATCAACAAACGCGTAAGAGAAGGCTACGGTATGCTCAGTATTTACGGGAAGAGATGTGGCAGGAAGTTGAAAAAAAGGGGAAGGGAAAATTTTCTGAGGGGCCGCCTCCTGCAACAGTTCGCGGCAATAGCAGCATCTGAATCACGCGGCCGTCCGACAGGCGGAGATGAATCGAGGTGCCCTCTTTTCTTTGTAGTTTGCAGAGGCATCTCTCACCATCTGAGCGCATCATTTAGGACGCGGTGGTAGGGGTGGAGGTGGCACTGGCCGAGGCGCCCAGCGTAGCGGCGGAGGCGGTAGTCAGACTGCCGCTGGCAGAACTGTAGCGCGTGGTCGGCCCACCCCCACTCAGCCAGTCTCTCGCTCCGCGGCCCGTATGTGCTTGCCTTGTTATTCATATTTATCCTATTTATTTTCTGTTTTAAACAGAATTATGGTATTTAAATAATAATTTATTTTTCCTTTCCGCCAGCGGGCGTGCCGCTGGGGATGAGCCAACGCAAGGCGGCGCGCGCCGCACGAAAGCAACGCGAGAAGGCCGAACGGCGGGCGAGGAGGGGCGACGACTCACCGCAGTCCCGGAGGGGCGCGCTCGGTGGCGACGAGGATGCCGACCTGGGCCCCAGCGACGACGACTACGACTTCGAGGAGGACGAGGAGGACGTGATGATGCAGCACGTGCTCGCCGCGTCTCTCCTCGAGCAAGGCGGCAGCCTGCCCTCCTCCCTCCCCACCTCCTCTCAAGGTCACACCCAACACACAGACACACCACACACACACACACACACACACACACACACACACACACACACACACACACACAACACACGCAACACAACACACATGCATGCACGCATGCACGCACTTACCCGAGCCGTTGGCGGCGCAGACTCGGGCATGGCAATCGAGGGCGAGAGCGCGACGGCGGCCAACGACGACGAAGGCGGCGGCGCGGCCGGGGAGATGGACGAAGACGAGCTGCTGCAGCAGGCCCTGCTCATGTCCCTCCAGAGCCAGGACAGCGCCGCCGCGCCCGCGCCCGCCCACTTGGACGAGCGCGAAGTCGACAGCGGCCACGGCGGAGGTGAGATGGCCGAGGAGGAAGCCTCGGACGTGCCCGTGCTGGCTCCGGGTGGCGGCGAGGACCGACAGCAGCGACTGGCGGCCCTGGCGGCCGCCCGCAAGGGCAGTCCCGGGTAATTGCCACCTCCTCTTCCTCCTCATTCCTTCTCCTCCCCCCCCCCCTCCGCATCGCCTTGTGCGCAACTCCTGTCCCTCCCGTACATAATAATTCGTTCATTAACCAACCAACCAACCAACCAACCAACCAACCAACCAACCAACCAACCAACCAACCCAATGAACGAACGAATGGCAATGGTAGTGTGATGGTGGCGGGGCAGAGACGCGATAGACGAAGACAGGAAAGGCGAAGGGAGCGGCGCGCGGCGCAGCGTTCGCTCGCCACGGGTGGGGAGGACGAGGACGACTACGACGACGACGACGACTGGATCGACGACAGCGAAGCCGACTTGGTCGCGGGTGGTCAGCAGCAGCGAGGCCAGGCTAGCGTGGCGGAGGCCATCCGCCAGTCGCTGCTCGACCTCGACCACCGGGGCGCGAGCCCGTCCGAGCCGATCGCCGTGGACGACCTCGACCTGGAGCAGGAGATCGCCAAGCAGTCGCGCAAGTACCGCAAGCGCATCGCCAGGTCCTCCCTCCTCGCCGCCCACTCACGCTCGCCTGCATTCGCAGCTGACAGTCAAGCCACGCTTGTGTTGTGTGTTGTGTTGTGTGACAGTGAAGAGATAGTGATCAGCGACGACGAGGACTCGGCCCAGGCCCGGCGGCTCAAGGAGGGCCGCAGGGGTAACGAGATCGTGGTGGACGACAACGACGACGTCCGCCCGGCCAGCCAAGGCATGGACGAGGTCGTCGACGACGAAGACGAGCAGCTGAGGCGGGCCATCGACCTCAGCCTCAACACCGCCACCTCCACCGCCACCGCCTCCGCTGCCGTCGGGGGCCGGCCCAGGCGCGGGACCAACGAGCCCCCGAGCGGAGGCGGCGGCATCGAGACGCGGCTGAGGTCGCGCAAGCAGTCGCGGCGCGAGCGGGAGGAGAGGGAGAGGGAGCTGCAGGAGGAGGAGGAGGAGCGCCAGCGGCGGGAGCTGCTGCGCGAGGAGCAGAACCGCGAGTTCGAGGAGAGCCTCATGCGCGACCAGGTGATCGAGATGGCCAGGGAGCGGGAGGAGCGGCGGGCGCGCGAGGAGCGGGAGCAGGCGCGCGCGGAGGAGGAGCGCCAGCGGCGCGAGGCAGAGGAGCGGGAGCGGGACCGCGAGCGCACGTACGCCGAGCTCAAGCAGCGATTCGACGAGAGAGACAGACAGCGACAGCAGGGCCAGGCCAACGGCGCGGGGAGCGAGCGGCGGGAGGTGGCGCTCGTGCTGCGAATGGCCAACGGCGAGCGGCTGCCCCAGCGCGCGTTCTACGCCGACGAGCCGCTCGAGGAGGTCCGGCAGTACGCCGCGCTCCGGCTCCTCGAGCGGGACAGGGCGGCCCGGCTCGACTTCGTGTTCGTGTGCGATTTCCCGCGGCGTGTGCTGGACGACTTCTCGCGCACGCTGGCCGAGTGCGGGCTCGACCAGCGCACCCTGCTCAGCATCACCGACGCCGACCTCGCCGCTTCGATCTCGGCCGCCTCGACCTCTTCGTGAAAGGAGGGATGGGCACTGGTGGGATTCGAATCCGCAGCCTTGTTCAGGGATAGTCATTAAAAACAAATAAATACAGCATTGCTGTAACTTTCTACCAGTTTTCCTGGCCGGCGCAAGTTCCCAAGCCCCGCACCATCCACACCCATTCGCTGCGAACTCACGGCCCCTGTTTGCAGGGAGCTGAGCTGAACGAACAAGAGCCTCGGCCCGAGGGAGGTGATGCGTGTCGACCACGTCTGTCCTTGAGAAATGTCGTGAGGTGGCGATGGCGTTGGATGCGGGGAGGCGCCATTGGTCAGAGAGGTCCTTTTATACCTCCTTCCTCCTCCTCTTCTCATCACTCAACTCACCAACCTCTTCTTCAAGCAACCAACCGCTCCTGATCTCATCAGCTCTCTCTACAATGGCTTTCCTTCCCAACTGGCTCGTCATGGTGCTCGCCGCTGCGCTCGCCGTCATGTGCGCTGTCGCGCAGTCTCCTGGCCCATGCGCTGGTGGAGCGTTCCCTGACGCCAACCGATGCTGCCCGACCTCCATCAACGGAGTCAACTTTTACCGTGATGCCCGTGGCTGCTACCCCACCCGTCTCCCCAACAACCAGGTCCTCTACGCCGATGTGAATGGGTACCTCCACCCTCCTACTCTCCTTCTTGCCTCTTCACTCCTGACTCCTGAGCTGTGATGGGCCGAGACAGTTGCTACCCGAACGCTCAGGGAGCCTACAGCACTGGCGGTCCTTGCCCCTCTGGCCAGCAGTGCGCTCCCACCTGTGTGCCCACCGCTGTTCCCACCCCCAGCGCTTCCGCCTCCCCCTCCGCCAGCCGCCGTACGCCTTGCCCCTTCCCACAGACCTAAGGTCATCGCCTCACCATCTTCTCGCCACTGCTCTTGTGTGCGTGAAAATGATGGTGCAGCGGCTTGCCCGGCCAACTCGCAGAGGGACGCCTCGGGCTGCTGCCCCCGCGCCATCGGCGTGTCGCTGTTCTACCGTGACGCCCGCGGCTGCTACCCGATTGCCACCAACGCTGGCGTGCTGTACGCCGACGTGAGCGGCTGCTACCCCGACCAGGCTGGTGTCTACAACAACGCCGGCTCGGCCTGCCCGGCTGGTCGCCAGTGCGTGCCCTCCTGCGACTAAGCTCGCAGCGACCATCGCGCGCTCCTCGGGAATGCTCAAGCTCCAAGGCTGATCGATCGACTCGCCACCTCATCAAGCGCCAGCCTTTGCCTGCCTTGAGCACACTTAACTGTTGTTCTTTTTTACACCACTCTACTCGTGCTTTCATCGCATACCTCCTTCAATACAAGCCCTTTCCTTTAAACATCTCAGCTCTCTCTCTCTCTCTCTCTTGTGACCTCCGGCCTGGTCGTTGAGGAACTGTCCTTGCAGACCCCTTGTGATGGTGTTCAGTGGTTTATTCGATGTTCATGCTGATTGGACATGAACGAGAAAGCAGGCTTGGCCGTAATTGCGAAGAGAGGGCTGGCAGCCTCAACACCCGTCGTCGTCTTCGCCTGCATTAGAAGGGAGAGGGAGAGAGGAGAAGGGAGAGAGGAGAGGGATACACAATGCATTTTAGCCATCATCGTCGCCCTCTGCGAAGAGGAATGGAACCAACACGAGCCACAAAAGAAGAACACAAAGTGAAAGAGAGAGAGGTAGAAAGAAACGGAAGAGGAGTGAGAACAGAACACTCGCGGCGGCACATGAAGAGGAAGAGATCGCGAGGGGGGACAGAAGTACCACTGCTCTCGCCGAGGAGGTCTAGAAGGCCAGACATGCGCACCGTGGCGGCAGCCAACGGCATCACCGTCCTGTGGCGTAAGAATAAATGTTAATTTAAATACCTTTTAAAACTTTAATTAGAAAAAAAAGGAATGGAGTGTACCGGGGATTTGTGGAATTGAGGTAGCGGCTCACGGCAGAGGAGTTTCTTCTGCTGGCGCCGTTGATGTGAGGGGTTTCGAAGGCGGGCGTCGAAGTGCGGGAGGGGCCGGAGGCGGCGCCCATTCGATCGGGGCGCCCGGAGGCTTTAGCAGACGATGACGTGAATGTCGAAGCAGGCTGGCTGCTGCCGCCGAAGCGGAGTCGCTGTGCGAATGATCCGGCGGCGCTGCGGGAGGCAAAAGTAGACGAGCTGCACAGCGGGGTCGCCCGCGAGGCACCGCTCCTCATGCGTGCGAATCCGTTCATCTCTCTGTTCTAATTGAAATAATTGTTTTCTTCTTTAGTTTCTTCTATTTTCCCAAGGCTAGATCGCGCTTCTACTCCTCGACAGACTGCAGCTGGTGTCGAACAAGGCGTGCGTAGATGCCCTCCAACGCCAAGAGCTCGTCATGCCTGCCCTGCTCAACGATGCGTCCAGACTCGATTACGCACACGGTGTCCGCGTTTCGCACCGTGCTACACAGCCCCACGCCGCCAACACGTCAGCTGGGACAAGGCAAAGGTTTTGTTTCGTTTGGGGGAGAAGACGAACCTGAGGCGGTGGGCTATCACGAGCACGGAGCGGCCCTGCATGAGCTTGTCCAGAGCGTCCTGCACCAGGCGCTCGCTCTCGGCATCGAGAGCCGAAGTGGCTGAAGAGATAGTGAGGCGAGTGCTCAGTGTGCTAAGGGGGCCGGTCGGCGAACCTTCGTCAAGGAGCAAAATGGAGGGGTTCTTCAAAATGGCGCGGGCGATGGCTACCCTCTGCTTCTGGCCGCCGCTGAGCGTGATGCCGCGCTCTGTGTTCCAATGGGAGAACGAAACGGAGACAAACGGTCAAAACCAAAAACAGCTACCGCAGCCAAGCGGCGTCACGACGGTGAGTAGCGAATGGAGGTGCGAGGGTCTACCTCCGACCAGGGTCTCGTATTTCTCCGGCGTGCGCTCGATGAACTCGGCTGCGTTGGCGAGCCTGCACGGGGGAGGGCGAGCAAGTAAGCAAAGTCTCTCCCAGCCCTCGACAGGCACGCGGGACGACCAAGCGGATTGGGGAAGGAAGGGAGGGGGGGGGGGAAATCGCACCGAGCCGCCCTCTGGATCTCCTCCATGGAGACGTCCTGGCGGGGACAGCCGTAGCGGATGTTGTCCGCGATCGAGGCCGCGAAGAGGGTCGGCTCTTGGCTCACCAAGCCGATGTGGCTGTCGATTGTTGTCGACATACGACGTCAAACCTCCTCTCCATGGACTCGCGCGCGCAAAACACAAGGAGGAGCGGCTGATTGGGGGGGGGGGCAACTGTTGGCGGAGATGTACCCGTGGAGGTCGTCGTAGTCGAGGTCGCGCAAATCGACGCCATCGAGATACACCGCGCCCGACAGCGGGTCGTAGAACCGTTCGATCATGTGCGCGATTGTGGACTTGCCTCCGCCTACACGACGACATGGTAAGATATCACTGATCTCTCTCTCTCTCTCTCTCTCTATGTGTGTGTGTGTGTGTGTGTGTGTGTGTGTGTGTGTGTGTGTGTGTGTGTGTGTGTGTGTGTGTGTGTGTGACTTACCCGAAGGGCCGACAAGAGCGACGATCTTGCCGGGGGAGAGTTTGAGGGACACCCCGCGAAGCACCATGACGTCCTTTCGCGAGGGATAGGCGAAGTAGACGTCCTCCAGCTGCACTTCGCCTTCGATGGCGTTGATCTTGCGGCCTTCGCCGAGAATGCGCGGCTCCCTGTCCAAGAGTTGGAACACGCGCGACGACGCACCTGCGCATCACAGAAGCGGCGCCCAACGAGATATGAGAACGCGCCTATACGCAAGGCAAGAGCGACGTCGTCGAACCGACAGCCTTCATGAAGTCGCCGTAGAGAGACGAGAGGCCGCCCAACCCTCCGGCCACGCTCACCGTGTACAGAATGAATGAGGTCAGAGTGCCTGCACATGCAACGTCGAACAGCAACGCACGGAGGAGGACAAGGCAATGCTCAGCAACGTAGGCGCAGCGAACGAAAGAGAGAGGCGAGGCGAGGCGGGTACCCGTGGTCATCGCTCCGCTGATGACCTCGCGACCACCTTCCCACAGCACCAAAATGATGGCTCCGCTGGCAGCGAACGTCATGGTAGCCGCGAACACGCCGAACACGATGCCTGCCCACCGCCCGTTTGTCAGCAGCCTCCTCCAGGGACTGAAGTAGAGAGCAAGGGGAATGAAGAGAGAGAGAGAGAGTGGAGGGAGAGAGAAGGCACCCAGCTTCTTGGCCAGCAGGTACGCGGCGTGCACCTTGGCCGAATATCGTTCGGTTTCCAACAGCTCGGCGGCGAACGACTTGACCGTACGGACATTGCTGATCGCCTCCTCTGCAAACAGTGAGATATAATGCATGAGCATCTAGTGGGCCACATATATGCTCCATGCGGCGTGTGTAGACTAACCCGCGGCTGTGGTGGCCGCGGCCTGGGCGTCCTGCTGGGCCTTGGCCATGTTCTTGACGAATTTGCCAAACATCACGGCCGCGATGACAACCACTGGGATCACGGATAGCATGATCAACGTGAGCTGTACGAATCGAAACCACACCGAAAGTGCAAGATTAGTACGCGCGCGTTTTCGTGTGTGTGTGTGTGTGTGTGTGTGTGTGTGTGTGTGTGTGTGTGTGTGTGTGTGTGTGTGACACACCACGCACCTTCCACGAAATGACGAACAGGATAACAACTCCGCCGATGGCTGACGCTAGTTCGCGGAGGACCATCGAGATATTTACAGTGACCGCGTTCTGCAAGACTGTGCAGTCCGCCGACAGGCGATTCACGAGCTCACCTGCACCCGATTCACGAGCTCAGCTCAATATCTTGTCGACGCAGCCTTCCCTGCTTGTTCTAATGGGGTGAAGTGTGGTGTGGTAAGGTTACCCGTCTTGTTGACGTCGAAGAAGGCCACTTCTTGCTTGATGATTCGTGAAAAGAGCGTCTTCTTGAGCCTCGCCACGACGCGCTCGCCAGAGATGGTGAACAGCGCGACCTGTGGCGCGATTGCAAAGCGAAAGTGACGGTGGGAATGAGGGCCAACGAGAGAACAACAACAACGCCAGGAGAAAGCGCGTACGCGAAATAGGGTGAAGACGCCACCGACGCCGAGCGCGATGCCCAGCGAGAAGAGCGCGCGGTAGAGCTGCTCCTCTGTACGAGACATGCCAAGATAAGCTTGATCACCAGTACGGAGTGGGGCAACAGTGTAGTAGAATGTACCGCCGTCTTTGGAGACTGCATCGATGATGTTGCCAGCGAACTGCGGGAGCATCAGCATAGAGCCGCTCGAGACGATCAACGAAATGGTGCCGCCCAGCAGCATCAGCCACTACGGCACAGTCAGCGCGAGATCCCGGCGTTAGGATGGGCAGTGCTGAAGTAAAATAAAATATAAAATCATTAAATGCATAAATGAATAAATAACTGATTAAAGAAATAAGGAGCGCTATGCGTACCTCCGGCTTGGCGAGAGAGAACAGCCGGCGCAGGTGGAGGCCGCCCTTGAGTGGCTGGTAATCTGTGGACTCCACTCCTTCGACGCGCGACAGCATCTCTTTCTCGTCTTCTGCATCCAGCGTGTATGGCAACAGCTGCTTCTGTTCCTCCTGTGCTCCTCCTCCTCCGCTTCTCCTCACCTGAGCGCCGTCGCTCCGTTCACCCATCTCCACGTCAACTTCACCGCTGCCTTCGAGGAATGCTGGCGGAAGGTGATGCTGGTGCTGTGTAAATCCGTTGAGATTGGGCGAGGGAGGCGCACTGCCTCCCCCTGCTTGCGGAGCTCTTATGCTTGCAGCTTGGATCAGATCAGATCTGAACTCGACCGGCCACTCATCTTCTGTGTCGCTGCTGTAGTCGCTGGTGCTGCCCATGCTTCTGCTGCCGTTGGACATTCTCTAGCTTCACTGCGAATGCCACCCACACCCAGAAGGCCGAAGAGGTGCAGCGGTGTACGTGGCAACAGGCAAAGATGAGAAAGATATCGACCTCGCAAACGCGTTCCCCATCGGCCCTTAATACCTCTGGTGCAGCACCGATTGGCGCAAAGAGGCCGACCTAAACGAGCGAGAACGAGAAACAAAGAAACAAAAGGAAATTGAAGGCAAGCATCTTCGTCATCTTGCGCCTGGCGAAAAGGAACATGCTTATCGCTCCGACAAGCCAGGACTATAGATTTGAAATGGTGCCACCAAAGATCATCTCATTAAGATGGAGAACAATACCATTCGATAGAGATTTGAGACGCAGACACGTTGAACCGGGTTGGAATTTCGTGGTTGCGAGGGGTAGTGAAGGCTTGGTCGGGGTAGCTGTAGTCTTACCTACCACAACACGATCGAAGAAATGCTGCTTTCAAGGCGCAGTATTGCCTCAGCTGCGGTGTGCGCTGTGCAAGGTGGTGCGCGGTCGCGCTCCACGCTCCTACTCGCCGAAGACGCCAAGACAGGAGCCACCCTAACTGGCTCAAGGGCCCTGCACATACCGAGTGCGCTGCTCTTTGCTCTTCTCACCAACCTGCCGGTTGGTCGTCTCATCTCTTTCTCTCTCTTGCCTTTTGCGCAGGCTTTACTACTCCAGACAGGACCGTGCCGCAAGATGGACGTACGAGTGCTCGAGAGGGCTCAGCTTTTTTGTGCGCTCTGTGCATCTGGTCTAAGCCCAACTCTGTGCAGTCGTGACCTTCAAGGTGTATCGCTGGTCGGGCAAGGAAGGCGAAAGCCCCCGCACTCAGGTACAGCACACCAGGAAGGCTGCAGGCGCGCTGCACCACATGAAGCCGGACTTTGCTTGGCGCAGGCCTAACCACCACCACCACCACCACCACCAACAAACGGTGTAGAGCTACAAAGTCGATGTGAAAGAGTGTTCGCCAATGGTCCTGGACGCGCTCCTCAAGATCAAGAACGAGCAGGACACCACGCTCTCATTCAGGAGGTACGGCTGTCTGGCAAAGCACGTCGTGCTCGCTCCAATGCAACCCTGACCTCCTCTTGTTCCCTCCCTCCCGCTCCCGCTCCCCCTCCCAATGATTCTGGGCAGGTCGTGCCGCGAGGGCATCTGCGGCAGTTGCTCGATGAACATCGATGGCCATGTACACCACGCGTCCCATCTGGATGAGTCCTTCGCCTTTCTAACGTCGGCTTGCTGGGCCGCCTCGCTCACAGACCACGCTGGCCTGCACCATGCCGATCAAGGAAGCCGTCAGGAACGGCAAGGTCAAGATCTATCCGCTGCCTCACATGGGTATGGCCCGCATCTCCTTCACGCCTATCCCTGTGTCCTCGTCATTGGCTCACTCCCTTTCGTGTCTGCTTTGCTGTGCAGAGGTGATCCGGGACCTCGTCACCGATCTCACCCACTTTTTCGAGCAGGTTCGTCGTCGACTGCTTGTACAACACCTCTTCACTTCTTGTGTGACATGCTCGATTCTCCTCTCTTTCTCTCTCTTGCTACACACACGAAGCACCGCGAGATCAAACCCTACCTTATGAAGAAGGACGACGCCGCTCTCAAACAACGCAAGGTGGAGCAGCACCAGTCGAGGGAAGACAGGTCGAGCCCGCAGTGTCCAGCCCCTTTGCTCACTAGTAACCGATCATCGACTCATATTTCTCTTGTTGAACAGGCATCGATTGGACCGTCTCTACGAGTGCATCTTGTGTGCGTGCTGCTCCGCCTCGTGTCCGCCTTACTGGTGGGAGGGCGCCCAGGAGAACAAGGTACCGGGAGCTTGCCTTGTGCCTCAGCGCTTCTCCCTTCAAAGCAGTGTTGTGGTGACGCGATGGTGGCAGTTTCTCGGCCCCGCCGCTCTGCTGAACGCTCATCGCTGGATTTCCGACACCCGAGACGACTTCCAGGCCGAAAGGTGCCCGGCCCTGCTTCTCGGCTCACGCCTCACGCACGTTCCACTCACCCTCACACACTTGTGGAATGCGCGCTCTCTGCTCTCTGTTTGCAAACCCAGGCTTCGCCAACTGAGCCAGGAGGACTTGAAGCTCTATGGATGTCACCAGATCATGAACTGTGCTGTGGTATGGATCGATGAGCTGCGACTGTGGTATCGAGAGCTCTCTGCTCACCACACACACACACACACACACACACACACACACACACAACACGATAGGTGTGCCCGAAGAACCTCAACCCTGGGCTCTCGATCTCCCGCATGAAGGGTCTCACGCACAAGTTGGAAGACCTCGACAAGAAGCTGCGCGACAAGGCCGCCGTCGAGGACGCCATCCGCAAGCGCATAAGTGACATGCCGCCGGTCGCCGACCTATAACAAGCCTCATTAATGGGCCCATCCCTGGAGAATCAGCCTTGTGTTTGTGCGTGAAACCGCTGTTTAATGATGCGTTCTCTATGGCCACACTCTTCATAGTGCTAAATGCGACAAAGTACTACCTCACCCTCCAGTCAGGCAGGAGGACACTTGCCACGTCACAGCCACCTTGAGCACTCTCTCTGACAACAAGAATATACAGTTTCTGCAAAAAACACTGTCAAAATAATAATAATGATTATAATGATAATAATAAAACACAAAAAAGGCAACATTAGATCAGCCTTTCGTCACTTTGAGGCACAGCTTTCACCATGTTGCCAAGGAAGAAGATCAACACTTCTGGTTGAAGGGTGCAGGGTCTGATTGGAGTGAAGGAAAAAAAAGATAGAGAATGTAAATGATAAAAATAGTGACACATAACCAAGTGAGGAGGATATTGGAGCCTTGGTGGGGTGCCATGAAGCACAATCTGTTTTTTTAGATATGCACTGCAGCCACAGTGTGTCCTTTCTACAAAGGAGAAAAATTTGGAAAAGAAGGCAAGGAATTGATGACAACTGAACAGAGCAAAGGATCCTTGAAATCTTTGGGCTTGGCAAAGGAAAGATGCCTTTCAATCACCAAGAAGATGGAACCAGGGACTGGAGATTTGAAGCACACCCAAGTAGGTGTGCTGCTATGACGTTCCCAAATTTCAGGACCTGTTTGTTCAAAATTGCTGGATACACTGTCTACAAGGAATGTGTTATGTGCACCAGCATGATGGTGCAGTAATTATGGTGATCAGGCTTTGACCAATAGGAACCTGCACTTCACAAGACAGCCTATGATGTCTGGATCATGTGCAGTATCTCATGCCTCTAGCCAAGTAAAAACCTGGTGCAGTAGTGTTTTTTCAAACAGGAGGCAGGTCAGGGGATGTGCAACAACTATGGCTGGAATGCGTGCAGGCCTGTGTTGTGTATGTGATGTGCATGGCAGAATAGCCAAAAGGCACTTGGACCTTTTTGGGTCTACACCACATTCAGCACATTCCTTTCTCCTGGCCCGATCCACATGTGTGAGATGGTTCATTTTCCGCGGGGCTACACGCTGAATTGACAAGTTATGCAAGTAATGCTGGAATCAGGCTTTATTCCAACGGAAAAAAGTAAAACAACAAGGAATTTCAAACAGTCAGTGGGGAAGGGAAAAATGAACTGGGGGTGAGCATTCATCAGAATCACCTAAATAGGTCTGAGGAACCGGTAACCCTGCAACAGATGCCATGAGGATGTGCACAAAGACAGTGGTCGATCGGCCTGTCCACAAAAATACACCACCACAAAATGGCGCCAAAATGTGCCATCCTTATTAGGTTTCCCTGTAGGGCAAACAGAATGCCTCATATAAGGTGCTGGGAGTGAGGAGCAACATAATTAAGTAATTAATTACCTGCTGAATAAGACCACATCTCCACATAAGGATACCCACTGTCACTCACTGTCTTGTGGAGGTCAAAGATACAGTGTAGTGGCCAGTTGGCCAGATCTCCTTGTAGGTCTACTGGGGGAGCTCCAGAGGTGAGAAACTTCCTCTTCCCATGTCTCAATCTGTTGTATGTGGTGAACACTTGTTGTGGGGTAACTTTAGTGATATTAGAAGGTTTGCTTGGGGCTTCATCTAGGGTGATGGTGGGGCCTAGCATGAGAGAGAGAGAGAGAGAGAAAGAGTTGTACAGTGTGCTTGCTGCTCATGATAAGCCCTGTATTTAATTACAACCACAATAACAGCAGCAACCAATGGTGTACAACACAAACAGCTACCTGACAAAAACCGTTTTTCTAACGGCAGAATGCAGGAGGCGCCAAAATCTTTATTGTCGACACGTTGGGATAAGGTTTCCCTGGGGAATTGCGGAGCGATTGCCCCCGTAAGAGGCTACTCCCCCGCACAAATTGAATATAGGGGGGGGGGGGCAAGATTCGATGATGCATCTCTGTTGATGCTTGTACTTATTGCATGCTGCACGCTATGCGCTTCGTGGCGGTATCATCTATTTTTTGTGCGTTTTGGGATCCCGCACAATCAGATCTGATTGTCACAATCTTCCATCTTGACCTAAGATGGAAGGAACAACACCATTCGATAGAGATTTTAGACGCAGACACGTTGAACAGGGTTGGAATTTCGTGAGTTGCAGGGGTAGTGAAGGCTTGGTCGGGTATCACTGGCGGCACTGTCGCGACAGCAGTAACACTACGTAGCTGTCGTCTTACCACCATCAATCCATCACAACACGATTGAAGGAATGCTGCTTTCAAGGCGCAATATTGCCTCCTCTGCGGTGCGCGCTGTGCGCGCTGGTGCGCAGTCACTGTCGCGCTCCACGCTCCTACTCGCTGAAGACGCCAAGACAGGAGCCACCCTAACTGGCCCAAGGGCCCTGCACATACCGAGTGCGCTGCTCTTCTCACCAACCTGCCGGTTGGTCGTCTCATCTCATCGCTTTCTCTCTTGCACAGGCCTCACCACTCCAGACAGGACCGTACCGCAAGACGGACGTACGAGAGGGCCCTCAGCTTTTGTATGCACTCTGTTGCATCTTCTCGTCTAATCACAGAGCTCTGCGCAGTCGTGACCTTCGAGGTGTATCGCTGGTCGGGCAAGGAAGGCGAAAGCCCCCGCACTCAGGTACAGCACACCAGGAAGGCTGCAGGCGCTCTGCACCACATGAAGCCGGACTTTGCTTGGCGCAGGCCTAACCACCACCACCACCAACAACAAACGGTGTAGAGCTACAAAGTCGATGTGAAAGAGTGTTCGCCAATGGTCCTGGACGCGCTCCTCAAGATCAAGAACGAGCAGGACACCACGCTCTCATTCAGGAGGTACGGCTGTCTGGCAAACACGTCGTGCTCGCTCCAATGCAACCCTGACCTCCTCTTGTTCTGGGCAGGTTGTGCCGCGAGGGCATCTGCGGCAGTTGCTCGATGAACATCGATGGCCAGGTACACCACGCACCAAGATCACCTTGAGGAGCCCTTCTTGTTAACTCCTCGCCGCACTCGGCTGTCTTGCTCATAGAACACGCTGGCCTGCACCATGCCGATCAAGGAAGCCATCAGGAACGGCAAGGTCAAGATCTATCCGCTGCCTCACATGGGTATGGCCCGCACCTCCTTCACGCCTATCCCTGCGTCCTCGTCATTGGCTCACTCCCTTTCGTGTCTGCTTTGCTGTGCAGAGGTGATCCGGGACCTCGTCACCGATCTCACCCACTTTTTCGAGCAGGTTCGCGTTACCTACAGCGTTACCTACAGTCTTTGCTCCTTGCGTGACTCACGTCAAACTCTCTCTCTTTCTCTCTTGCTACACACACGAAGCACCGCGAGATCAAGCCCTACCTTATGAAGAAGGACGACGCCGCTCTCAAACAACGCAAGGTGGAGCAGCACCAGTCGAGGGAAGACAGGTCGATCCCGCAGCGCCCAGCCCCCCCCCCGCCCCTTTGCACACTCTTAATTGAGTGAGTCCTTTTTCTCTTGTTGGACAGGCGTCGACTGGACGGTCTCTACGAGTGCATCTTGTGCGTGTGCTGCTCCGCTTCGTGCCCGTCGTACTGGTGGGAGGGCGCCCAGGAGGACAAGGTAACGAGAGCTTGCCTCATGCCTCAGCGCTTCTCCCTTCAAAGCAGTGTTGTGCTGATGTGCGATGGTTGCAGTTTCTCGGCCCCGCCGCTCTGCTGAACGCTCATCGCTGGATTTCCGACACCCGAGACGACTTCCAGGCCGAGAGGTGCCCTTGGCCCTGCTTCTCGGCTCACGCCTCACTCACGTTCCACTCACCCTCACACACTTGTGGAATGCGCGCTCTCTGCTCTCTGTTCGCAAACCCAGGCTTCGCCAACTGAGCCAGGAGGACTTGAAGCTCTATGGATGTCACCAGATCATGAACTGTGCTGTGGTATGGGTCGATGAGCTGCGACTGTGGTATCGAGAGCTCTCTGCTCACCACACACACACACACACACACACACACACACAACACGATAGGTGTGCCCGAAGAACCTCAACCCTGGGCTCTCGATCTCCCGCATGAAGGGTCTCACGCACAAGTTGGAAGACCTCGACAAGAAGCTGCGCGACAAGGCCGCCGTCGAGGACGCCATCCGCAAGCGCATGAGCGGCATGCCGCCGGTCGCCGACCTATAATTCCCCTGTCACTTTGACTGCCTGCCTTCCCTCTTACATGGCTCGTCAAACGAGTAGCGCCTCCTCTGTTGAAGATTGGCCTTGCATTGCGGCCGAGCCCTCTACCGCCCAACGCAACGCAGTAGGCAGGCCACACTCGCATTACGCAATCGGCAGTGACCGAAATCGAAGCAGACCAGGAAGGGAGGGGGGAGAGCTTGCGCAGCAGTGAGCCGCTTGGTGGCGTTGGGGCAGGTGAGCTTGTGCGCGAGATCTAGGGCAGGCGCGGCGCCATCGCCCCATGCAAGAGCTCCGTCCAGATCGGGGTCCAGCACGCTGGAGAAAGGCGGGCTATGGTGAGCCAAGCGGTTGGTGGAATATACAGGAGAAAGCCTGAACGCACCGCAGATTGCGAAGGAAGGGCGCGAAGAAAGCACGACGGTCCTGGTTGGAGCTTGTGGGATCTCGAGTGGTGGTGCTAAGCACTTGATCCAGGAAGCGCGTTATCTCGAGGCTCTCATTTTTGGTGGCCACTCAGGGAGATGCCAAAGAGGAACTCGATGAGGATGACTCCCAGAGCGTACATGTCCCCAGCTCCATTGACTGACGTCTAAATGATCAAGAACAAGTGCCATCAGTCGCCAGTGCGTTGTTCACAGTATACGACTGATGCGGCAAAGAGAGGTGTACCAGAATACGAACATTTCGAGAGGCGCGTCCAAGCCATGCCTCCTGACATTCAGGCGAGATATAGCCGTAAGTGCCGTAGTTATCATCACATTCCTCGATGGGCTGGGCGATGCTAAACGAGTACTCGAAATCCACCATCTTTACGGCCAGACCTATTTCACTTGTCAGCTCCAGAAGTCAACTGGTGATCAAAGGCAGGTCCTAACGTCGTACGCCCAGATGACGTCGTGAATGCAAGAATGTTAGCTCTCTTGATGTCTCTGTGTATCATACCAACTTCGTCGTGGAGGTGAGCCAAGGCCTGCGCGATGCCCGTTTGTTGTGGAGGAGCTGAAGTAGGAAGCATTCACAAAGCAAGCTTTACCTTGAGCGTACTGATGATATACTCCTTGACCTTGGTTAACGTGGACGGATAAACTATAATGACGCCAGGCTGATACTCAAAATCGATGCAATAGTCCTCTGTGGCTTGGTCTTGCCAGCGCCGCAGCATTTTGGGCGTGATGTCTATTCGCGTCTGGCAATCAGAGACGAAAGGCGAAGAATGCATTCACAAATGTCCAAAGAGAAAAGTTGTTGCTCCACGGACCTTGTGTGTGTAATCGCGTGTAAGCATCAACCTCGCGGGAGTAGCGATCGGCGCACCATGACTTGAATCTCTTGCGAACCACTAACTGGCCATCTGCCATTTTGCCGACCACAACTACGGCAAGGCTTCGCTCAGGGTCCTGGTGCTATAATTAGTACATGCCCTTCTCCACCCATAGTGTGTGACCACGATCGTACCGAAGACAACACTTGGAGTGGAGTAAACTCATGCTCATTCTGTGCTGGTGTGTGCACGCAGTCGTTTAGACCTCCCTCCTATACAAACAGCTGTCAGGTTAGTCTTGGGGATCGTAGTGCAAATATTTTACTTGCCACTACTCTGTATGATGCTTGTTTGGTTTGCTGCTGGCCAGGCCGTCCAGCCCTTGGCAGGCGGTCATCCTTGTTTAGTTCTGCCTCTGATTCTTCCTCGCCATTAGCATCATCCTGAGAGGGCGCACTTCGTTGGGCGTTCTGCCGATCCTGAATACATGGGGAAGCCCTTGTTTGTCAACGAAACTCAAATGTGTTTTGCCCGGGCTCATACCTGTTTCTGCGCGATGACAAGCTTGACAACATCCTTGAACATCTGCCCATAGCGGAAGATACGAAAGGTGAAGGCGGTGTAATGTAGAAAGTCCTCTGGTTGGCTCAAGTCCTTCCCGATGATCTTGGCCCATTGGAAATGCTCCTCCTGATCATCGCGCCACATCAGGTAGACTGCCCATTCAGCCCCGCATCGTAACGTGCCTACTGCTACTGGCAGTGGCACCCCACTAATCTCACCGGACCAACTGTACAGGCTGAGCGAGTCCCGTATGTGGTACATTCTGGCCGACATTACGCAGAGAAGCTTTGCTCTGTGTCCAGTAGGAAAGAACCTGTTAAATGTGCAACTTTAAGAGGACAAAGAGTGGGACAGTACTCATCTGACACATCGTCATCGCCACGCTTCTCCTCACCGTCGGCAAAGCAGAAGGCTATGCTTCCAGTTGCACATCCTTCTGGGGCGTCAGGAGCCAGGCTATGTACAATTCCCATAGAAACGTTCGGCCGTGCAGTTGCAGCTGGGTGACCCGTCTTGTTGTTTTCAGCAGGGAATTGCTGCACATAACGACAAGTGAAAGTAAGTCCCACCACATAAGCTGATATCAAGTGATGGCGTGGATACCACTCAACATGAAGTTCAGGGTCATCAAGGAAGATCCTCTCGCTGTCGGTGTAGATAAAACTTCGCCATGTCTCCTCGGTTGGACTCCGTCCGAGGCTTTGCAGGCCTTTCAACCGTTGGACCTACGCAGGTATTAGCCAGAGCAATAGCTGCAAGCGAGCTACTTACCCAGCGGTAGGTATGGCTGAGGAGCCACACGTAGTGCCGCACCCACGTGTGGCCCAAAGCAACAGGAGGCAACCGAGATTCGGGGACAGAGTACTGGGCCGAGAAATGTAGGAGCCGCTTGCTCAGAACACAACCTTGCATCTCTGGGACCAGCTCTGCCCACTGAACAAGTACAAAGATGTCACGATGTCAATGGTTGTTTAAATACACAAGGCAGTAAGGCCTTACCTTGTCTGCAGGAATGGTGTCGCTTGGTCGAAGGCCAAATCGAAACGAAACGGTAGGTTTGTATTCAGGAAAGTTGTCTGAGCCCTTGTTAGGGGTATCGTGCGGAGGTGCTGCCCGACGTTAGTATCTGTCTGCCGTAAATCAATTGTAAAATCTGTTTAGAGATCTTACCTGATGGGCGAGGCGCAGGAGAATTCGGAGTGGTTTGCATTGATTCTAACAGTGTTTGAAACGATATTTTGTGTTTGATGTGGCACCTCTCCCGCCGGGAGCGGCGAAAAAGAGTCTTGCCTTAAAAACACCGAGTATGTGTGAAGTATGTACCAACACAACTGGCAGTTAGTCAGCGCAGTGGCGAGCGAGTGGAATACGCCTCAGTGGCGAGCTGTAGTGAAGAGGGCGAGATCAAGATGGGATGATCCCAGCCTGCCAGCAGCAGCCAACCAGTTAGCAGGAGCTGAGGTTCATCGCGGAATAGCTGTGGCAACCAATAGCTTTGGTGTGAGCACAAAGAAATATTTATCTGTTTCCTCGCGGCTTGATTAGATCATATCAAAAGAGAGTGGAGGAGGAAGGGAAGCAGGGAAAGAGCTAGAAGAGAAAAGAGAAACTGCCTACCCAACCAAACAACCAAAACGAAGAGTGCGAAGCAGAGGCAGATCGCCTGCCCGGCACATCCGCAAATCCCGTTAACATCATGGATATGGATACTTGTACATCCTCTTCGCCCATCGGTGTGGGTCGTAGACCGGCCACCCCTCCTCGGTACATCTCTATTTGTTCGATCTGCAGAAATCTATGAGCCACGCTCCCCCCATTTTTTGATCGTCCACTCCTTTCAAGGACAAGCTAAACAATATTTGCAATAGGCCAGCGAGGAGCGTGGACGATATGCGCGGCTATGGGACGGTGAGAGCGTCGAGCTCCCGTCAGCGCGACACGAACCCATCGCTCTCGCCCACACCGACCCAACCGACCACGCTGCGCAACTTTTTCAACGACCACGGCAACAACGCGTCTTCGTCTCCACTCTCCTCCTCCTCATCTGCCAACCGCCCAGCGCCCCCGCCCAAGCCTCGCGTCATCCCCTCCTTTCGTACGGCTTCGTTCTTTCTTCTTCGTTCTTTTTAGCTTCGGCCTTCGCTTTCGTTCTTTTTCGCTTCGCTCTTTTCACTTCGCGCTGACGCTTTTCCTGTTTTTCTGTCACGCTCAGGGCCGGCGCTGGGCTCGTCGTCCTCCGCCACCGTGTCTTCCACGACGTCGTCGCCTTCTTCGCGCACGACCGCGCCGCCCGGCAGGCTCACGCCCATGCAGAACCCCCAGCAACAGCCACAGTCTACTGCGCTGCACAATCGGAACACGTTGAGGCGCGTCGCGCCCATACCGCCGCCCGCCAAGGCCCTTCCGCCGCAGCCTTCCCTCGCACCCAGCGCGGCCACCACCTCGCCGGCGGGTTCCTCGCTCCGGTCAGACCTGCCACCCCCGACCAACGCTTCGCCGCTCGTCGCCGATCAATTGGCGACCAATCCACGAGTACGCGGCCTCACTCTGCCAGGCGTCAAACGCCCAACATGACCCGTTGATCTCTCTCTCTCTCGCTTTGTGTGTGTGGTGTGCGTTTGTGGTGTGCGTGTGTGGTGTGTTGTTAGCCCAATCCGCCGCAGCGACCGGTCACGATGCAACCGGCCACGAAGAAGAAGGGCTCGAAGCGTTTGCCTCCGCCTCCCAAACTCAACGCAGCCGGCGTTGGCTCCCAGTCCGATCTGGCAGCCTCCGCATCCTCCTCCTCCTCCCCTTCATCTACGCTTGCCTCCTCGCCCTCGCCCGTGCACGTGCC
>JANDJZ010000543.1:0-23329 GCA_027943245.1 Acanthamoeba sp. SK_2022b | reverse complement strand
GCCGATGACGCTGTTGAGAAACTTCTCGTAGGTCTCCGAGGTCGAGGTGAGGACGTGGCTCATGCCCTCCAGCTCGTTGAGGAACGGCAGCCGTGGTCGCTTGCTCTGCAGCAGCAGCGGAATGCGTGTGGGTGTGAGCGTCACACACACACACACACACACACACACACACACACACACACACACACACACACACACACACACACACACACAAAGGCGCGATCACGCGTGACAGACGACGCACCAAAGCGTCGGACTGCGTGTCGGGCTGCCTGCGTTCCTCGGTGGTCGGCGAGGCTGTCCTGTTGGTCTTACGGGCGATGTCTACCACCTTTTGGAAGTATTTGATGGCCTTCTTGTAGGGCGGGCTCGTTCCGTCCTATGTAAAGTCGAAACAAATACCATAAATAAAATAAAATAAAATAAAAATATTTAAATTCGAAATAAAATGACCAATTGGAGCGTACTCCGATGGTGCGAGCCCATGAGAAACAGATCTCGGCGCAGAGGAATATGATGAGCACGTCGTCCGGCCGCACGGTCAGCACGGCCCGGAACAACTGGAACGCGCCCTCAAAGTCCACCACGCTCAGGTTCTGTCGTCAACCGCGCAAAGGATCAGCTGCCGCACCCACAACACACACACCACACACACACACACACACACACACACACACACACACACACACACACACACACACACACACAACACAGTTTACGCATGCAAGGCGTCTACGAACCGTCTCCGCCTTTTCCATGAGGGCCAGAGCCTTTTCGGTGACCTCCTTTTCGTAGTGGGGTTGCGAGCCGAGTTTGAGCGCGGTCACGAAGCACTCCCTCGCCTGCAGGTTTGCGCAACAGGCCACAGAAACCAATCAGTGTCCCCCGCGCGCACGCACGCACGCCGTCACACACACGATAGATCGGCAACGGCCGGCAAAGGTACCTTGACGTAGAAGTGAGCGCTCCTGATGGCCTCGCCCAGCTCGCACGCCACGTTGCCCGTTTGATAGATCACCTGTGAACGAGTGAGTGAGTGAATGGGCAAGTGAGTGAGTGAACAAGAACAAGAGTGGGGGGAGTAGGTCCAACTCACCTTTTCGTCGGTCCGGTTGAGTTCGTAGGCGGCCAAGAATCGCTCGATGCTCGAATCGCCCAACTCCATCTTGAGCTGTAGCGGCCCTGGCTCCCTCTTGGCCAACTCCTGCACCACCGCGGGAAGGCGACGCGTGAGCTCAGCCCAATCACAGCACAGGAGCCGCCCGCCTCCCCCCTTCCAGGTGGGGCGGGTGAGTGGGCGCGCGAGAAGCAGACCTTAAGCACGTCGGCCAAGCGATAGAGGGTCTTGGGGTTGTCCGTCGACGCGCGCACGGCCGCTTCGTAGTGGTCGCGCGAATAGCGCAGCATGCGGAGGGCCAGGTGCTCGTTGTCGGTCTTCAGGGCCGTGAGCTTCACCGACAGCGCTTCCGACTCCTCGACGATGTTCATATGCGTCACGCGTGACTGCAAAACACACACACACACACACACACACACACACACACACACACACACACACACACACACACACACACACACACACACACACAATGGCCACGCTCACGGCGTTGGTGACCACAATTAGGGGGGAGGGCATGGCAAGTCGCCGTAATGAACGTACGCGAAGCTTCAGGATGTCGGGATAGGCGAAGATGACCTTCTCGGGGGTCTCCTCGAGCTCCTTGAGCACCTGCTTGGAGAGGCGGATGCCGCCCAGCTGCTGGATGCGTTTGAAGAGCGGCAGGAAGTCGGCCGACGAGAGCCTGATCGGCACCTGCGACAGCTGCGCTTCGGGGAACGAGTGCTCGAGCTTTTGCCTGGCCAGGGCCATCGCCGACGCATACATGTGGTGAGCCGCCACTCGCACATTCGGTTATTATTTCCATAAAATAAATGAATAAATAAATAAATGAATTAATAAATAATAGCCTCAGGGCATGGTCGAGTTACCGCATTTGGACGTCCCAGAACTCCTTGGATCGCTCGCCTTCGAGCCCGATGACCACGTTGAAGAAGCGCGCGATCACCATCGCGAAGCTGATCTCCTGGTTGTGATCGTCTTCTGCAGGTCCAGCCCAGCCCAGCCCATCACAGAGTCAGCGATTGTGATACGATTGGCAAGGCCACGCGCAGTGGTCGGGGGCTGAAGGGAGGGGGCTATACCGAGTTCGATGCGGGGCTGCGAGGGCGAGGGCGCCTGGGCCATCCTCTGCCAGTGCACGTTCTTGGTCTTGTCGCGCATCTCCGCCCGCATGATGTTCTTGATCACCCGCGCGATCATCTCCCTGAATGAATTTCCATTCCATTCCAAGCGGAGATGAGAGATGTGATGGCCTTGGGATTGACGACGAGTATGGTGGGAAGGGGCACGGTACCGCAGCAAGAAGTGACGAAGGCGCTGGTTGCGGCAGTGTATGCGAACGACGCCCAGATACCGATTGTTGATGCCTGCAGTCATATTACCAGGAGCGTGAGTGACTTGGGAGAAGCACACACACACACACACACACACACACACACACACACACACACACACACACACACACACACACACAGGGTTTGGTGGCCAGCAGAGGCTCCATACGCACCCTCCCTGTGGAGCAGCACGCTCAGCTTGGACGTCAACACCCGCTCGTCGTCCTCCTCAAAGTGGCGCTCCAGCCAACTGGCAAACCTGCGCAGCGTTCCCGATACCCGTAATTACCAGTGCTGCGCTGTGCTGTGCTGTGCTGTGCTGTGCTGTGCTGAACTTACCCGGGAATGGTTGTGCCAAGCAGATGATTGGTGGCCTCTCGAATCTCTGGGTTGTCTGTGGCGTTGCTCTTCTTTCCAAACACCATGAACGCATCGCTGTAGCACACAGAGTAGCCGGTCACGCTCTGGAGGAGCTCGCGGGACGTGCGTCGATGGCACATGAAAGATAGGGAGAGGAAAAGGGGGAGGGGGCAGTACCTGGAGAGAGGCTTGTGGTAGGCAAAGACGAACTCGGGGCGCAGGAGTTGGTACAGGAACCCCCGCGGATGCGTTTGGATGTTGGGCGTAGCCGGAGGAAACGTGCGCGCAAAGTCTGCGACACACACACACACACACACACACACACACACACACACACACACACACACACACACACACACACACATGCAAGTGCGCAGGTTGAGCGCTCACAGCTCAGCTCTCTCGGCAGGCGCGCGGTTGGCGATGGCTGCGTACCGAGCACGTAGAAGCGCCGATCTCGCCCCAGGTGGCCTTCGATGTCTGTGGGCGCGTAGAGAAACGCGTCGCCGTTCTTGCCAGCCAGGTGGCCTGGAGTTGGCGCAAAGGAAACGAACGCGAGGTTGGTTTGTGGTGGGCCGCGCACCGAACGAAGGAGGGCGACGAGGAGGGAGGGATTGCACTCACCTTTGATGTTCATCTGGCGACCGGCCTTCTCCATGAGCCTGCTCAGCACCTTGTTGTCGTCCTTGACCGTGGCGCCCATGTCGCAGCTCCCGTACACGAGCGTGTCGGCGTGCGAGATCGGCAGGATGGACGAGGCCGTCAGGCGGAAGCCGCTGCACACGAAACGCGTGTCCCACGAGAGTCAGTCCACTACTACTACTGCTACACGAATCGATCGTGCGGTTGCCAGAGGGGCTCGGCCACGCAAGCTTGGGCGATGCCTGGACTTGGACTTACCGATAGTCGATGAGGGCCATCAGCGGGAAGTGCAGCCCGCGAACGGCGCACGAGAAGTAGCGCGAGAGGCCCTTGAGCTCGTGCGAGGCCACCTTGGCCGAGTACTCGTCCCCGCCGTAGAGCCCCTCCCAGTCCATGGCGAACTTGAAGAGGATGCCGCGGTGGATGTACTTCTCGCCGCCCGCCACGCCTCCGATGCTGATGGGCTTGATGGTCTTTTGCTTGTAGGGCAGGAACACCTCCGAGATGATGATCTTGCCGTACATCTTGGCCGCCGCCACAAAGTCCTTGGCCAGCGTGCACAGCTTGTCCGCCTGCTGACCTCTGCACAGGATCCACACACGAAGCCACCAGCCGTCAACATGGTTGTGTGTAGTGTGTGGTGTGGTGTGATGCTGGCCGCACCTGTTGATGAGAGCCGCTTGGCCGGTCTCGAGCTCTTTCTCGGTCTTGGATATGGAGAACGAATCTAACAATTGCGCGCCAGGCGAGTCAGATAATCATATAGTGAAATAATAATAAAAAAAGTTAAGAATACATATAGAAATTATATATATAGAAATAATTAAATATATATATAGGATATATATAGAAATCACAGGACGGCGTACCGAGAATGTCCTGGAATTCCTTGTTCCAGTTACGCTCTGCGCCTCGGTCCTCCTCCACGCACAGCCGGGACTCGACGCTGCGGACGGCGTTCTCGAGCCACTCAACCTGACGCCGCCGCTCGTCCTTTGCTGTCGCGGCGGTGCGCGGAGTCTGGAGATCGCCGTTCGGCGAGAGGTGCCGCTCGGCACCGCCGGCGTCGACGCCTTCGCGTTGCTCCTCCTGCTTGAACTGGGCCAACAACTGTCGCGTGGCCTGCACCAGCGATAGCGCGCTGTGCGACAGAAGGAGGTTGGTCTCAGTATCCAGCGCGAGCCCTGCGCACACTCGCGACTAGGTGCGGGGCGAAGGGAGAGTTACCTCGACTGGAGCACGTCCAACACCGATCGCTGGGTGATGGTGCGCTTGAGCAGGTCGTTGGCCCGCTTGAGCTCGGTGGTGGAGAGCCGGAGCTGGTGCCGCGCTCGGGCGAACGAGCAGATGGCGGCGTGGCACGACGACTTGCTGGCCGACGACGAGCGCAGCAGTGCGCCGCGGTAGATCGCGGCCAGCTCCTCCGCCGAGATCAGCGTGTAGAGGTAGTCGCACGTGATCTACGCAACGATTCGTTTTATCGTGAGACCGCAGGCCAGCGGTCGATGTCTGAGCAGCCCAGCGCGTACCTGAAAGAGCGAATCGTTGGCGCGCACGGCGAGCTCGGCCGACGTGTAGACCGTGCCGATGAACTGCATGCCGCTCCTGGCAGGCGCGACAACACAAACAGTGAGGAGCGAGGATTTGCAGGAGAAGAGATAGTGAGAGGCTAATGGACGGGAGAAGGCCTACCCAATGTCGCTGTACAGGAGAAAGTTGGCCCGCCTGGCCAAGCGGATGGCGCGCTGAAGGCGAGGAATGAGGCTCCTGGTTGTGTGGAGCGGCGATGCGGTGGGTGGTGCCACTGCAATGTCAGCGAGACTGCGAACACGAGGCGCCGAGGACGAGCGTAAGGTACTTGTGGCAAACGGTCTGGCCGGAATCCTCCTTGCTCTCTTGGCTCTCGAGCTTCATGCCCACAAAGCGCTTAAAAAAAAAGCAAATAAATTGAAATGGATTTCAGAATAATTTCCATATAAAAGTTATTTAAGTGCTATTTTTCTATTCTATTTGAAAAAAGCGCTTAAATAATGTTTGAATGGAAAGAGGAACACAAGGGGGGGCGTACCTGCAGCTTCATCGTGAGGTCGTAGACCGACTGAAGTCGCACCAGATGCGTCGCTACAATGGGCAGCAGAACCTGGCAGCCAATGACCATGTCCTGTTATATCAGAGAGGAAAAACAGCGCGACCGCGCACTCGATCAGACAACGCCGTCGCGCGCAAGGTGTCCAGACAGTGCAACGCACGCCGAGGTATTGGTCGCTCTTCTTGGCCATGGCGGCCATCTTCCGCGAGTGCTCGGGGAACCGCAGATCGGCGGAGAGAAGCAGCGACTTGGCGGCGCTCGACACGCGAGACGGGGCGGTGGCGGCTGCGCCGGTCGCACGCGTGGCCCGACGCGCCGGGACCGAGGAGGACCTGGTCGCCCGTGCCTCGAGCGAGTCGGACGACGACCCCTGTCCGGTCTGCGGCTCGCTTGCTCGGAGCACGCTCGATGCGGTGGGCGACATGGAAGCCAGCGCGGCGTAGGCCAGCTTGGCTGGATTGATCGGCGACAGAGGCGCCCCCGCCCCCGCCCCCGGCGAGACCGACAGGCTCGGCAAGGTGAGCGGGCCAGGCGCTATAGCCGTGGCCGTGGCCGTGACCAAGGTGGCCGGAGATGGCGGGGCGAGCTGGGGCGGGACAGGGGCATCGACGGCCTGCACAGGGGCAGCCTTGTCCTCGCCACTGGTTCGCAGCAAGGCCAGGCGGAAGAGCTCTTCTTCCTCATCGGCGGCCTCTCGTGCTCGCCGGTCGCCAGAGTCCTGCACGCTGCCGCTGCCGTTCTTGTCGACATCTCCATTGCTTGCTGCGTCATTGCCGTCGTCGCCGTCGGTCTCGCTCTCGGATTCGGTCTCGCTTTCGGTCTCGGTCTCGCTGTCGTCGCCGTCGCCGTCGCCGTCGTCTGTGTAGTAGAGGCTGTCCCTGAGCTGCGCCTTCTTGCTCTTCTTCTCGGCGCGTAAGCAGTCGACCGCTTCCACGACGTCCTCGAGGTAGTTGTCGTGCTTTGGCGAGTACTCCTTCTTTTTCGTCACCTTTTCCTTCTCCTTCTCCTTCTCCTTTCCTTTCTTCTTCTTCTTCTTCTTCGTTTTCTCCTTCTTCGCCTTCTCGCCTGCTTTGGCTGGGCCTGGTTGTTGCTGTTGGTCGCTCGAAACCGCCGCCGGCGCAGGTGTCGACGCATAATCGTCGCCGGCGAGCAGCTGGGCCATGAGCGCCTCCTCGTCGAGGCACGCGTCCCTGTCGCTCCCCTCCTCCTTCTTCGCTTTGACCTTGCCGCCGCCGGCGCCGTAGTCGGCCCCGTCGTTATCGTAGCGGTAGTGATCGCTCTTCCCGGCCCTGCTTTCCATGAGGTGCTGGCGTCCGCTCACCACGGTGTACCCCTGCTGCCTGTCCCTCCTGGTCGATCCATCGGCGCCGCGGTCTTCCTCCCCCTCGTCCTCGCCTTCCCCCTCGTACGCCGAAATCGAGTCGGTGGACCGCCTGGGGGAAGGCTTGGTGCTGGTCGTCTCCGCCACCAGCTCGTAGACGTCGACCCCCGTCGGCTCGCCGCGGTTGTAGGCGCCCTCCCGGGATGCTATCACCGCGCGGGTCGACGCCACCACCTCGTAGTTGTCGGCCGCCGACGCCGTGCCCCTCTCCTCCGATCGGTTGCTGCTGCTGCTCGTCCGTGTGCGCCTGTGCGAGTGGTGTCGGTGTTGGCTGTTGGCCAGGGACCGCGAAGACGCTGATGATGAGGAGGTGCTGCTGTCCTGATCCTCCGAGTAGTACTCGTGCTGCTTGCTCGCGCGGTCCTCGAAGGCGGCCTCGAGGAGGTCGTCCGCCGGATCGGAGGAGTCGTCCTCGTCGCTGTAGAGCTCGTCCTCCCAGCGATCGCACGTGCAGTAGAACTCGGTCTTTTCGATGAGCGCGAGCTCGAGTGGAATGCTTTCCTCCTCCTCCTTCTTGCGCCGCTCCTCCTCGGCACAGCGCTTGGCCTCCTGCTCGCGCTCGAGCTCCTTCTCCCGTCGGCCGATCTCTTCCTTGATGTCGGCCCGCAGCACGTCGTCGGGATCGACCGGCAGCGAGTTGTCGCTCCGGCTCAGCTTCTTGAACTGGTCCCGGTCGACCACGATCGCGCTCTCGTCCTCCTCCTCTTCCCCGTCGCTCTCCTCGGCCTCGGGCACCCAGAAGTCGTCGTTGTCCTGCCGATCGACCGTCGGTATCCGCTTGTGGCCCTTTGCGCCCGAGCCCTTGGCCTTGTCCTCCCTGCTCCCGCGCCGCTTCGTCGTCGTGGTCGGGTTGCCGGCAGCGTGCTGCTGGGCGCCAGAGGCCTCGGGAAAGGGGCTCTGCCCCTCCACGTCGAGTAGAGCCATCGGCGATCTCCGTGTGTCACTGCAAGCAACAGGGATTTGCACACACATTCATTGGCAGAAGGTTAACAACGCATGTCTCGTTATCAATAGCACACCACATCAGTAAGGTGGCGCACCATGCATCGCATTTCATGGCAGCAGGCAGGTTACGGAACGTGCAGACAGAGCAGAACCACCACAGGCCCACCTGGTCCGGTCCTGGAACTGCTGTGGAATAGCAGGGGTAATCGGGTTAGGGCGGGGGAGAGCAAGATGTTTGGCGGTGTGAGAGCAACTTACCCGCGGGCGGGGTGATGACCTGGATGCGCACTGAGGTGCAGATCTCACAGCGCACTGCGGTTGGGGCGTTCCAGTACGTGCACGCCGTACAGCTCCACCCTGAGAGGATCGGGATGGTGTGAGATAGTGAAGTAGTCTCGTGATGGGAAACCCGCGGGCATGGGGAGAGGAAGGCTACCGTCGGCCTGAAAGGTGGCCGGCTGAAGTGCAAAGGGAGGTTTGTCGGTCGACGCTCTGTCCTTCTTTTTCTTCTTCTTCTTCTCGCTCTTTGACCTCCGCCTTTTGTCCTTCTCTTCCTTCTTCTTCATCTTCTTCGCCTCCTTCTCTCGCTCCTTCTCAAGCTTTTTGCTTGCGGCCAAAGACAAGCCCTGATCATATAAAAATAAAAATATAATTATTTTAAAGAACCATATTTATCGTGAATTATCAAATAAAATAGGAGATTAAGTGCTAATTCTATAAATGGACAAATTACTAATAATGCAAGTGGTTGGCTTACCTCTGGGGGCGGGCTGGCCATCCACGTTTGCATTGGGAGATTGGTGAAGGAAGACGAGGTTCCTTGTTGCCTTTTCTCTTGCGCACGTGCCGCATCGCCTGCAGAGCGGCTCATCCGCTCCTTCGTCGGCGACCCATCCATTTTCCCCCGAGCCGAGATGAGAAACAACACAGGCACAGCAAAGAGGCCGCTCAGTATCTAATTATTCAAGCCCAAGCAACGCTGCGTTCTTTGAATTCCTCGCTTTCTCCCACGCAAACAACCGAGCCGGCCAAGGAATTTGCATGAAATGCAGCTACGACTTCGCTGTCGTGGGACGAAGGCACAGCGAGGGGTCGAAGGTCGTCAGCTGCTCTTTGCAGGCGGCGGTGGGGAAGCGCGAGCGCTGTCCTCGTCCTGGGCCCAGTGCATGGCCCGCTCCACGGCCCGCTTCCACGCGGCGTACTTGGCCTGGCGCGTCTCCTCGTCCAGCTCTGGCGCAAACCTGTGCATCGACGCGCGCAGGCCCTTCAGCTCCTCCTTTGACTTCCACACGCCTGCCAGACACCACCACCATCACGGCCGCAGCGAGTGAGCCAATCGTTCGATCATGGCGTGATGTGCGCACGGTTGATCGTAACAACGATCATGGCGAAAAGGGGCGTACCGGCGCCCAGTCCGGCCAAGAAGGCAGCGCCGAGCGCGGTCATCTGGTCGGGATGCGGATGCCTGATGATCTCGCGGCCGGTCATGTTGGCGATGAACTGGTTCACAAAATTGTTCTGGCTGACCCCGCCGTCGATCTTCATGAGCGGGGACACCCGCAGGTTCGGCAGGTCGGCCTTCATCGTCTCCAAGAGGTCGTTGCACGTGTAGCCCTAGACAAGACCGAATCGCCAAATAAGTGCGTGTGTGTGTGTGTGCGTGTGCGTGTGCGTCAACGTACAATGCTCTCCAGCATCGCGCGCACCAAGTGTTGCTTCTTGGTCGACGTGGTCATACCCAAAATTGTGCCTCTCGCCGTCGGGTCTGTCAATTGGCAAGAGAGAGAGGGAGGAGGAGGAGTGGATGAGCGAACAAACACCAACACCAGTGCGACCAGGCGGCGGGCGTGCTGGTCGGGGGAGGGCTACCCTGATGAGGAGCCGCCAGGCCGGAGAAGGCAGGAACAAAATACACGCCGTGCGTGTCGGGAACGGAGGTGGCCATGCTCTCGGTCTCCTTGGCGTGGTCGTACCAGCCCATTTCCTGTGTGGATCAAACACGCGGCGTGGGGGTGAGCCGTTGTGTGGCCACCGAGGCCCACAGCTGCGGGAAGGCGATGAGCATACCCGAGAGCCCCAGTCGATCACGGAACCTACGCTCGGCATCGGGCCCTCTATCATGTACGTGATCTCCTTGCCGATCGCCCATGCGATCAGCGGTAGCAGTCTGAGCCGGGAGATGGGTCCATCACACGTCACAAGGCGTCGAGGCATAGATGTATAGAATATATATAGAAAATAATAATAACAGAATGATCAGTGGAGTGAGGGTACCCGTGCGTGGAGACGAGCGGTTGCGAGCCGGTGTTGATGTCGATGAAGCAGCCCGTGCCGATCGTCACCTTGCAATCGCCCACGTCGAAGCAGCACTCGCCAAACAGGGCCGCCTGCTGGTCCGCGACCACGGCCCGAATCGGAATGGCCGCGCCAAAGAACTTGGGCAGCGTGCTCCCAAAATCGCCGCTCGTGGGTCTCACCTGCGCATGGGATATAGACGTCCAATTAGCTTCGATCTCGCAGCGCGTTATTATTTAATTATTTATTTTTATTATTATGTTATTTGAAGTATTGATTGGACGTACCTCGGGGAAAATGTTTGCCGGAAGGCCGACAACGGTGAAGAGTTGCTGGTTCCACCCGAGCTCGAACGTGTCGTAGAGCCCGGTGGCGCTCGCGTTCGAATAATCGGTGGCGTGAACCTTACCGCCTTGAGCAACATGAACGATGCGTGTGTAAGGTAGGGGGGAGAGAGAGACGCGCGATGGCAATGGGGAATGGGCGAACGAGAGAGAGAGTTCACGAACCGGTGAGGTTCCACAATATCCAGGTGTCGGTGGTGCCGAAGAGGAGTTTGCCCTGCGCGGCCAGCTCCTGCGCGCCTTCGACGTTCTTCATGGCCCACATCAGCCGAGGTGTGCAGTGGATCGGCGAGAACTTGAAGATGCTACCCATCAGATGTCTGACACGCACATACGATGAATAAAAATAAATTAAATAATATTATTTTTAAAATGATATCAATATATTTGAAAATTTATTATCATATTGATTTACCTGGTTCGTCTTGTGACCATGTGGGCGAATTTGGAGAACGCGTGAATGCCTGCGGGAGGGGGAAGCGAGGTCAGAGCAGCTCTTTGGGGAAGGGAGGGGGAGCAGCACGATGGCCACCGAGCCAAAGGCGACGAGAAGGCAGTGGGATGGGATCGGCATCGAGTTACCTCGGAAGGAGTACGAGTCGTTCCACTCCTCGCAGATGCCGACTGTCCGCACATCCTGCCATGTGATAAAATTGCAGAGCGGCTTCCCTGTCTCCCTGCGTGTGTGTGTGTGTGTGTGTGTGTGTGTGTGTGTGTGTGTGTGTGTGTGTGTGTGTGTGTGTGTGGTGGTGGTGGTGGTGGTGGTGGTGTCGGCAAGTCCACTGTCAGCGGGCATTTCTTGGCGGAGTGCACACCCCAGCGCAGGGAAACGCGCGCACCTGTTCCAGAGGAGGAACGAAGCGCGCTGCGTGGTGATACCGATGGCCTTGACCTGGGACGCCGTGATGCGGGTCTTCTTCAGCACCTTGTTCACCACCTCCTTGAAGGTGTCCAGCAGCACCTGCACACACACACGCACACACACACACACACACACACACACACACACACACACACACACACACACACACAACACGAGAGTCGACTGAGTGAGTAAGCCAGCTGGCAAGGGCCAGCGAGTGCGTACGTAGGGGTCCTGCTCGACCCAGCCAGGTTGTGGATAGAGCGTGGGGAGAGACTGATAGAAGCCGCCCCGATTGCGACACGAGGCCACCGGCGGCTTGCCGCTGTCGCGCTTGTCCTTGCCCTTACTCCTGTCCGCGCTCTCGCCGCCGCCGCTGCCCACGTCGTAGGCGTAGGCTCGCAGGCCGCTCGTGCCCACGTCCACGCACAGCAGGTGCGGTGTCTCTCCATCGACGTCCTCGTCCTGGTTGAGGTGATCGCAAGCGCTGTCGCTCTCCTCATCCACCTCCTCTGCTTCGCCGAGAGTCGTCGGCCTCGGCGCCTCCTCCTCTGCCTCCTCCTCCGCTTCGTCGTCGTGAGCCTCGCCGCCCTCTCTGGCGCCCAACCGAACGAACTGACGCTGGACGAGGGTGAAGGCGCGCGGGCACTCGCCAAAGCGTAGGACGTCGCCCGGTCGCACGGGCGTGTACTCGCGCGCCGGGATGCGGTGATCGTTCAAGTGGGTGCCGTGCTTGCCGCCTAGATCGTAGACGAAGATGGCAGGTTCGTCGGCGTCTGGACGGCCATGGCGCGCGCCGTTCTCCCTGCTCGCTCCATTCTCGCCTCTCGCCTCGCCATCTCGAGCGAATTGCAGAATGGCGTGAGTTCTAGAGACTGTGAGGTGATCGACGTGCACGTCGTTGGAGGGTAGGCGGCCGATGGTGAAGTGTCCCTTGCTTGTTCCCTGGCTCAATTCGAAGGTCTCCATCGTGCGTGCATTCTGCAAAGGCGATTCTAAGCTGAGATGAATTGGATTCGTCCGTTTGCGCTCTGGGGGAGGTCCTCCCCACGCTGGGGGTTCGTAGTCGATGGCATCTCGCTCTCCATCAGGCGCCGTGGTATTCTTCAGCCGACCCAACATTGGGGATTTCAATTTGAAAGGATGTGATTTAATCAAATATACGAAAAAAAAGGCCAAAAAAACGCAGCTCTGGTTCTGCCAATCAATTGTACAAAAAACGAATACACCCTGCAGCGTCTTCCACGTCTTAGCGTCTTCCTCGCTTGTTCGTTTTTTTCTCGTTTTATCTGCGACAGCGCGCAATTTGTTTTTCTTTATTTCGTTTCGGTTTCTGTTGCAGTTTTCTCCTCCCCACCAACCACCTCCCCGACCGCCAGTTGGAGTGATCCTGCAGACCCAACCGGATGTCTACTGTAATCCTTGGTTACCTAAGTTCTGTCACCAACTCGAGCTTGCTCGTCAACTCCGTCGTCATAGTTGCACAGGGTTGTTGCTCAGCGTGTAGCCTGCCAGGCCACGTGTGTGGTTGGACCGGAGGCTAACGCCGTGTAGCAGATTCTACGAACCCGCCCATGCGCCATTACGAGCTCGTAACACCAACGCGCTCACTCACGTCCCCGGCCTACAGCGAGGTTACTCACTTTACCGCTCAACATGCGAAACCACCATACCAACTCAAGGGGCACTAGCACCGTCCTGCTCGCAGCGGCAGCCGTTCTGCTGCTCCTCTTTCTGGTGGCCATCTCGACGAGCGCAAGCGACGGCCAACTCTTCCTTGCGCGACAAGCCAGCACCGGTATCCCAACCTCAGCCCATATTTCAACTCCTATCAGAGAACGAAAGAGATAACTCACGCAGCGCCTTCGCTAGGCTCTACACGACAATTAACAGGCTTCCAGGAGTCGGCAGCCGATGACGGCCGAGCCTTTCTGCAAGTGCTCCCCAGGTTCTCCTCTCCCCGTCACGCAACCGCAGGCTTGGCCGGAGGTTCGTCGTTCCCAGGCGCCACTCACTTGCCCTGTTCCTTGGTTACAATCTCCTAGGCGGACATGGGGCGCGCAAGATGTGTCCGACGAATTTTGCAGCTGGGACGAGCAGTCTAACTCCTGCAACTGGACCGATTACGCCCAGTCCATCTCCTTGGTTGCCTTGCCCTCCTTCATCGTCGGTACCCGCCTCCGGAGTCTATTATAAATAACTCAAATACTAAACCTTACGACGTTGCTGTAAGGCGTGGTCTTCACGATCGTGATCGGCGTCCTGTTCTGCGTGCGATGCTGCTGCGTGAGGAAGCGCTGCTGCTTGCTTCCCTGGCGCGGCTACTCTTTCGAGCGAATCCTCATCAGCATGGCGCTCGTTGTACTGGGCCTCTGCTTCCTGGGCCTCGTCGGCCTCGGCGTCCTGGGCAACGTGTGGTCTCACGTCGGCATCAACAACACCTCGGTATGGTCAACCGACGGGTGCTCCACCTTCAACGTGCAACTCCTCTTCGCTGACTCCCACCGCTCTGTCCAGAGCTCGGCCTCCAACTTTACGGCAACGGTAATGAACATCACCACAGACGCCGGAACGCTGCTGGTGGAGATCAACGCCGACTATGCGCAACAGGTCGGCGACGCCCTTAGCTCTGCGAATGATGTGCGGGATACCATCGATGACGTTCTCGATATCCTCGAGAAAGCTGAGCTGGCCAGGTACCCCCCGCGCGCTGAGCATTTCAGAGGGCGGTGGAACTCATCCAGAAACGCAGGTTCATCTTCTTCCTGGCCATCTATGCAGGACTGATAGCCGTGGTGCTGTGCACGTTCGTGTTCGTGTTCATCTTCCGCCGCTTCCTCTTCTGCGTGTACGCTCCCCGCCCTCTAACTAACTGGCAAACTCGACACACCTCATTCGATTTTATCTCTCTTCACCTTTTGCCTTCCTCCTCAGCAACTTCTGGTATGCGTGGTTGATCTTCATCTTCGTCTTCCTGATCCTCACGGTCTGCATAGTCCTCGGCACCGTGGTGAGTGATGTCTGCGACGTCTACGACGATGCACTGGACGGCGACGTACGTTGCTGGCGACCACATCAAGATTGCTCTCATCCCCGGAATGCCAAACTAACCGGTATCCCCTCAAACTTTCAGAACTCGAGCATCTTCACCAAGTTCATCGGATCGAACTGGGGCGACTGCTCCGCCCTCGAGGAAATCATCAACCCACTCTTCGAGGTACGTGCTCTGTCGCTTTCGGTTTCGCTTTGTTGGTCCAATGGCTGACATGCAACTGGGCGGACAGGAATACAACCAAACGGTGCTCGAAGGCTGCGGTTACTACCAGAGTTTGTGCAACCAGACCGCGTCAGGCCTGAGCAACTGCACCACCTGCGACATCAGCTCCAACAAGACTCTTCTCATCTACACGGTGCGCCCTCTGCCGGTGCCGTGGTCGGGCTCGTTCGCTTTACAAGGCGCTCGCTGATGTACTACCCGCAGGCCGTAGATGAAGTGCTCTACTGTGGCACGTCGTCGGAGCAGTACTGTCCCAACAGCGACGTCTGCAGCTCGTGCTCTGGCGCCTGCGCATGCTACAACCAGTACACGCCCAGACCACACCTACTCCTAGAAACTGCCACTTACCTCTCTCCTCCCTGCTTCGTCAGCACGATGACAGTCGAGCAGTGCAGCACGGGCTGCTTGGACCCGAACTACCGCAACACCTCGTCGCAGCTCGTGGAGTATGCCCTTTTGGTAGGCCACCCCTCGCCTCATTTAGCCCCCTCACCGTTCGGAAGATGACCTGCGATCGGGCAGATGACGAAGCTGGACTCCATGATCGTGCGGGTCAAGCCCTACGCGGGCTGCCAACTCATCACGCGCTTGGTGGAGGCGACCAACGAACCACTCTGCGTAGAGTATCTGTACGTTGTGGTCACCTTCTCTCGCTGGCTCCATTCCGTGCTGTGGCGTACTCACCTTGCTTGTGTACTTACCTGCGCTTGCTTGTTTTGCTACTCTCACCAACAGCTCGGGAGATTTCCTGCTCGGTACGCGGGCCTTATACCTCCAGCTCATGCTACATGTCCTCACACTCGCTTGCGCTACAGTCATCTCTGCCATTGGCGTTTGCGTGTTTTGGCTCTTCTATCAGCTCGCGCTCCTGCTTGCGTATGAACGGTACCTTAACGCCTTCCCAAGTCCATCGTAACAATCTCGCGCTCCATCTCACGCAACATCGTGCCGAGGCCGCAGATCAAAACTGGGCTTCGACTCAGAGGGTGACGATGCCACCTTCGAACTATCTAAGGAGTGACAACCCCAGGAGCAACGGGAATATGTGTGTATGTACCTAGAAATAAAGACGCCACTGCGTGATCGTGAGCTACGACGAACCCTGGGCAATAGAGAAAGTAGATGGAAACCCACTCGCGAGTGTTCCTTCGGTCCGGCCGTCCCGTCGAACCTGAATCCTTAGGGTAGGGTGGGATTAGATGCCTGACAAACCTCCCTGGGCAACTTGTCTTCGCCGAGGTCACTTCAGGCTGCCAGCACTCTGCTCGTCTCCACCTGTTTGGTCTATAACACCCAGACGTGCAGGGTGTTGAGGTCAAACCAGCTGGTTTCCTTGGTGGGACGCATCTTCTTCTGCTTGACCCCGCGAGGGCCGCGGATCCAACGATGCGGAAAAGTGTGGATATCTTTGCATATATTCCTGATCCGAAGCGGAAAGCTTGTTCCGCCGTTCGGCAACTACAAAAAAGGATATCCGCGGAACGACGTAGTAACAGAAAAGGAAAAACCGCAGCTATTTTTGACACTCCCAGTAAACAGGCATGCGGAGTTTGCCTGAGGCAGCAGGGTAAGCCGGTATGGTGGAGGCGTGCGAATTGAGCATGAAATGTCATGGGATGATGTCTATGGTTACAGTGGAATGCTCCAATGGTGCCAATGCAATGGAAGCTTCTGGAACCTTTCATGCCAGATACAAAACCAGTGTTCAAGCCTCAGTTCTTCACTTTTTACTACCAACTCACCAAGACCAACAAGCTGCCCAGACCCACTACTAACTGACCACCTTTACCCTCCATGGTGAACTTTGTCAAACTGGTCCTTGGTCTGCCCCCTCACCACTAAGCTACTACCATTACCCTCCATGGTGTACTTCATCAAACCTGGTCCTTCATCTGCCCTGTTAACAAGCAAGTAGTTCAAGGTACCCCCTCTCTCCATGTTGTGACAAACATTGCTCACTCCCATGACTACAACCCATGGGCTCAGGATATCACAAGTGAAGGGTCTCTTTCTACCAGCTCAACTCCCCTCCAGTACCTCATTTTGTTTCACCTTAAATGGAGGATATGAGCTTTATTCACTGGTGTCTGCAGGGCTATGGCACTACACCAGCACCACCTCACCCTCTCTATATGTGAGTTATACATGTGTGCTGCATGGTTCCACAGTGAGAGGTTACCCTGTGAGGTGATGTGGTCATGGCTCACTCTCTTCTCCCCTCTGTCTCTCACACACACAGAACTACCTGCTCTGAGCATGGTCACCTCAGTGCACAAACCACGGCAGTTGTGGCGGTCCTCAGCCTCACAGGTCTCTCCAAGGCACCTGCCTGGCCATTTAGGTGGTGCCCCTGCAGGCACACATGAGGACTTGAAAGAGTTCAGGCCTCTGTTCTCCGTTCTTCCAGAGAGGGGGATGGCGTGGGGCTCAGCCATCCTCTGTGTGTCTATCCACTCCACTTCTCCTCTTCTGTTTTCCCTATGTCACATGCAGGTGGAGGTGTGCGGTCGAGCTCGCCAGCAGTCACGACGCCATGGACGACAAGCCATCTGCATCGGTCAACGATCTGCCTCATACTCTTGTGTCGCTTTTGCGCAAATGCATATCATTTGCATCATCAACCTCCTGTTCGACCGTGCGTTTGTGATAGAAGGAAGGCAACGCAAAAACGATCTCTAAGACTATCTGCAAGCACGTGTGCTGTGGGTGATGAACAAGTTATCTATCTGTCGGTTCGCCGCGCCTGGTTGGAGAGCTGCTCGCTGAGCGCTTGGCAAGAATCGAGACCGCTTCCCCTCGTCGCCTTAGTTAGATCTTGGCTATCCAATCCTCGAGCGTCTGCACACCAGAAGAGCAAGTCTCTGAACGTTCCGTTCAGGGACCAAACACGACCTGCATTCCCCAGGCTTGCCGAGTTCAACGGCATTTGACATTGAGTCTCGTGTCCTTAGTGGCCTCGAGGCACGACCTATTTGTCGGCTGAGTCCTTGGCTTTCATTAGGGCGACCACCTGCAGTGATCATCGGTGAGTCGGCCTGCTCGCGTGCCAAGCTTGTCTCTTGTTAATTGATTCAAAAAACAACTTGAATTTGGCCTTTTTTCTTTTGTTTAACAAAGCCGGCCGAATTAGAAGGCTCGATCCTGCTGCAGCATCTGGTGAGCGTTTGCGCGTAGAGCCGTTCTGCCGCCCATGCAGAAGAGCAGCAACCAGCGAGGGGAGGTCAATTATGAATTGCAACGGGTATTTGCGTCGGCCTGGAACAAGAGATTAACACCTGCCCAGTGGGGGAGAGCGATCAAGGATCATTTTGGCCCACGCGCTGCCACATCCTCTCTCCTATGCGGTTCGCTGTCATCCCTTCCTCGCATAATTCCACTTTCCTTCATTCTACATGCATTTTTTTATTATTTTTTCTATTTTATTTGTGGATCAGATTTTCTGCTGCAGCAGGCGCGTGTAGGCCCTTCGCCATCGCCTCTGCTCCTCTCCTACATCCGGCACTCGCTTAGCGTCGGCCTTGTCTCCAAGGTACGTCGACACTCCATCTGAGAGATCCCTTCCCTTCCTGCGTGCGTCAACAATGACCGTTGTTGTGGCATGCTGCGTGCGCAGGCCCACTTCTTCAACAGCCTCTGCGATGTGGCCTCGCCCGCACAGCCGGGGCAGTTCTCGGCCTTTCTGCAACTCGTGGCCGAGTTCGCGCCGCTCATGATCTCGTACGAGGACCGGGAGGAGCTGCGACGAAGCATCGTCAAGGAGCAGAGCTTGCACAAGCGAAAGCGGCTGAGCGAAAGCCAGGACGAAGGCATGGACCTCGAGAGCGGCACCGGTCACGCCGGCGTGCAAGGCGACGACCTCGCCAAGGGCGGCAAGAGGGCCAGGACGGGCGCGTCCGAACTCGAAGAGGACAAGGTGAGGGACGCAACCACCGACGACATCTCCTTCATCGCACGAATCTTCCTGCGGCTGGCCGAGATGCTCGTCTCTGCCGTGGCCCACCTGTCCGCCGAGTCGTGCGTCTCCAGCGTTGTGTGTGGGTGTGGGTGTGGGTGTGGGTGTGGGTGTGGGTGTGTGTTGTGTCATATAATGTGGTGGTGGCGTCTGCTCACAGCTGGCTCGTGATGGAGTACAGCTCTGCTCAGAACGAGTCTCCGGGCGTTGTTTCCACCCCGAGGCAGGGAGCCTCCGCTGGCAATCTCGCGGTGGCTGTGGACACGCTGGTCACGCTGCTCACCCACCACAAGTGTCTCGCGTTCGTGCTGCTCGCTCGACACGAGCACCCGGGTATGCTCTCGCGTGGCTCCCTCTTGTGCGACGAGCCCCGTCTCTGTCTGACCTTGGGCGGCTGGGCCCACAGGGTTGTGGAGCTCGTTTTGCGCCAAGTGTGAGTCTTTGTTCCGAAGCGGTAGTGGCGAGCAGGCCACCCAAACGACGTCGCCCCCCACGCCGCATCCGCACAAGCACATCCTGAAGCCTCTCTGGCGCGCTCTGCAAGGTGAGGGGTTGACCGAGCGCTGCCCAACGCGAGCATGGCCTAACTCCGTACGCGCGCACAGGGCTGCTGAGCACGGAGTGGTGCAGGCTGTATTGTCGTGGTTGGCTCAAGCACAACCTGTTCACCAACATCGCCCGACACAACTCCAACGCCTACAACCGGCCGTGGATCGCCATCGCTCTCGTGGTGAAGGAAGAGGTGCGCGCTTCAGGCCTGTGGCGCCTGATCCGTCGCGCTCTACTGGCGCAGTATGTGCTAAACCTCACTCGTCTGCGTGTGCGCACACAGCAAACGTCGATCCTTCACCGCAGCCTGCCCGAATCGGCGGAGAGGTTGCGCAGCCTCAGATCCTGCCGAGGGCTCGGCTGGTATGCGTTCTTGTGCGAGGTACGCCCGCGCCCGCGGCTTGAGCTTGCACAACATTCCATTCATACCATTCATGTTGTGTCGTGTGCGCGCGTGCAGCTCTGGTCTGCCGCGCTGCGCTACTACAACTCGAAGCGCAACGCCGTTCACTCTCGCGAATGGTACATTGCCAGGAACTATCTGCTCGTCAAGGTCCACTCTCCCCTCCCCTTGGCTCCCCGATCTATCTCTCGTTCGCGTGAAGTCGTTGTCTCACACGCCCAGCCCCCTCGTTTGCGCGAGCGCAGGTCCCGCTGCTCATTCAGCAGTGGACGGACATGGCCGACGGGGAGATGACCTTCTCGCATATACCGCAGCTGTCGCACTTCAACGCCGTCGAGCTGTCGCTCGTCCACCTCTCGCACTTTCCCACGCTGGTGTCGCCGGGCGTGACCTCCAAGACGCGCGCGTCGACCTCCGGCAGCCCGCCGCTCTCGCCCGCGCAACCGCTGCTCTCCCCCGGCTCGGGGCTCGCCGCCTCCCATCCGGCTGCGGTTCACACGGGCTCGTCCTCTTCGTTGCTCGCCCCACCGTCGATCGCCACGCCTGTGGACGCTCCCTCCAATCGTATGCTTTCTCTTTTCTCTGCTCTAGCCGTCTGTGTGTGTGTGTGTGTGTGTGTGTGTGTGTGTGTGTGTGTGTGTGTGTGTGATAGCCATACGCACTCACCATGCGCTTAACCGAACACAGCCGCCCATTCTGTCATGCTGGGCGAACTCGCGAGCGCATGCGTTCATCGCGGCCTGGCGTCCCGGGACAAGCTCGCTGCGTTCCTGCCAGGGTACGCCCAATCCAAACGCCTTTGCGTGTGCCCGCGCTCAACGTTTGCAATGCGCTGGCGCGGGCACGTCTCACGGTCGCCCCCCCTCTCTTCCTCTCCTCTCCTCTCCTATCTCAGGCTGTCTGGCGACAGCGCCTCCACGGAAGCCTTTACTGTCGACGCCATGCTGGCTGGCGCCGTCCCCCAAAAGAAAGAGGTCTGCGCCCACACGCGACAACACAGCGTGGCCGTGTTTTGTGGCCGCTCCCCCGTTGACTCACTGGCTGTCCCTTCGCTGCCGCTCCAGGACGTCGATCAGCTGATTGGCTTCCTGCGCAACGCCAAGGAACTGGGCGAGGAGGTCGTCAGGAAGGCGCTCGAGGTCATCGGCAATCTCCACCAGCACACACAGGCCCAGGAGCACCTCGTGCAGGCCATCCTGGCGGTAGGCCTTCCCCCGCTTTGCGCATTTTTCACAACAGAACAGTGAAATGACTCGCATTCCTCGACGCGTGGCGGGCCAGGCGTCGAACCCGTTCTCGTCCGCGTCGTCGACGATCGTCAAGGAGGAGTCGTCGATCCCACCAGCCACGCTTGCACAGCTCTTTGCCGCTCTCTGTTCCGATTACGTTTTGGACGCCCTGTTCCTCCACGCCGCTCTCCCACAGGTGCCGTCTTCATCTATCTTCACCCATCGCCCTCTAGTTGACCCGACTCCCGTGCGTGTTGTGCGTTGCGCGTGTACACCAGCTGGCCAGCAATGTCGCCGTGCACTGCGCCAGGTGGGGAGACGGAGTGTTGACGCGAGTCGAGGAGATATCTCCGGGTATGTGTCTGTGCGGTGTGTCGCTTATCTGTGGGGGGGTTGTGTGCTGACCTCGCCCTGCCCGATCGAACGGCACCACCATAGAGACCAGATCGGAAGCCTCGTCCCTCTTTCCCTCGGCGTTCACTCTTCTTGTGGCGATCTTGGAGAAGCTTGAGGTAAGCCCCCCACTCCCCACCCCCTCTCCCTCGCTATGGAGCTCACCTCCAAGGGCGATCGCACGTGAAAGGCGTTGGCCCCGCCCCTAACGGTTGCGTTGTCGTCTTGCGTTGTCGGCGACGTCAGGTCAAGTTCGCGGCGGGCAACCAGGAGGCATTCCAGCGCACGGAGGGGTTCATTCACCTCCAGAACGAGTTGGGCCGGACGGGCGAGCTCAAGGAGGAGCCGCAGCAGCACCTCCCCGAGGCCGATGGCAAGGAGAAGGCCGACAGGGCCTCCTTCCTGACCTGGTACTACGCCTACCTGTTCTCCAAATTCGACCTCAACACAGCCGCCAAAGCTCAGGTACGCCAGCAAGCCTTTTTTTAACGAATTCTTTCGTTTTATTTCTGAAAAAAAAAACAAAATTAATTTAATATTTCCTAAATTTTCGTGTCATTATTTTGCCACTTTTCATTTTGTTGGATATTTATTTATTTTATATTCTTTTTTTTAAAAATATTTTCAACTAAAATAGCATGTTTGGTTGTGCGTGCAGGTCGGAGATGTCTTGCTCAAGGCTTTCTTCGTGACGCCTCCCGGACCGGCGATCAAGGAGGCCGTGGAGAAGCTCACCCCGTGGGAGAGCCTTGGTATGGCGTCACTGCACCTGCGCACCTGCGCACGCATTGGCGGTCGCTAACGTGATTCCCTTTTTCGTGCAGAGATCCTGCCCTACGTCGTCCAGCAGCTCTACTTGGGCTGCATCCACAAGAAGCTCTCCCTCGCGGCCCTGTGCTCGCACTACAAGCTGGCCTTGGAGGTCATCCCCTTCCTCCCCATCCCCTTCTACCTCTGGCTCGCCAAGGAGCTCCTCATCACCATCCAGTACACCACCATCACCGGGTATCGACACCCCCACACGCACACGCACACGCACACGCACACGCACACGCACACGCACACGCACACGCACACGCATGTTGACTCAACCCTGCATTGTCGTGGTGGCGGTGGTGGCGGTTGTTGCGCAGCGGGAGCCCTTCGTCGTATCAGGTCTCGGTGCCTCTCCTGGTCATCTCGACCCTCTGTGAACAGCACCCCCTGAGCGCCAAGGCACGCCTCACGCCCGGCGCCCTTTTTCTCGCCGTTCTCGCCCATCTCGTTTATCGGTAAAGGGGAAAGGCTGACTGAGTGTGTGTGTGCGTGCGTGCGTGCGTGCGTGTGGTGTTGTGGCCATCGCGCAGCTGGTGACGGCAATCGGGGTGAGCCTGAAGAAGGCCCTCGAGGCCACAAGCGACAACCCGCAATCCGAGAAGATCAAGTCCGTCCTGCAGCCCGGTACGATCTCGGAGAGCCGCCTCACACTGGCAGCGCGCACGCACACATCACACACACACACACACACACACACACACACACACACACACACACACACACACACTGCACACTGACGGGCGCACGCACGCACGCACACGCGCTTGCAGTGATCACGACCAAGTACTCGCACGCGGCGCAGCTTCACTCGCAGCTTCAGAAGGACTTCCTGGCCGCCCTCCCCGAGACCATGCCCTCGACGTCCTTCACGCACTTCTCCTTCATCCTGAGCCGCGTGGGCAAGCGCGAGTTCTGCGACCACATGATCCGCTGCATCATCCACAGCCTCCACGGCGGGATGGCCAGCAGGCACGCCCTCAGGCACGCCTTGGCCTCCTCCCCCAGCTCCCTCCAACGACGACATTTTTTATTATTTATTTATTTATTTATTTATTTATTTATTTATGTATTTTGTTTCAGTTTTATATTTATATTTTAAAAATGATTTCAGCTGAAAGCTTTCGATGGTCGCGCTGTGGCCGTGTCCACGTTCAGGGCCGCGGAGGCGAGCGCGTGCTTGGTGGCCCTGTGCGGCGGCAAGGACCTCGTCGCCACCCTCTTCGCCCAATGCCTGCCGCTCTGCCACTTTGGCCAGAAGTTCGTCTTTCCCGTCTTCCGTGTGTGCGTGCTCTACTACAAGTGTGCGTGTGCAAATCCTCACGCGCGCGCGTGTGTGTG
>JANDJZ010000542.1:0-31302 GCA_027943245.1 Acanthamoeba sp. SK_2022b | reverse complement strand
GAGTGGGTGCTGACGTTGGTCATCGGCGACAGCAAGCCCGTGTGCCGTCCTTCGCCGGGGCGAGCGTGCACAGCCGGCGCCGAGCCCTTCCTGTATCTGGCTTGGGCTGCAGAGGCGCCGCCATGGCCCAAGCCCGCACGGATATCGGGCCACTGGGCGTGAGACCTCGAACGCAGCAGAGCTCGGCTCGTGTGGATGTGGGGGGGATGGGTTGAAGCGCGGCGTACCGGAGGAGAGGAGCTCGGCCACGGCCTCGTTCTTGAAGGCCACGGCGATGTTCAGGGGCGTGCCGTCCGGCCCGGCGTGCGTGGGGTCGGCGTTCCTGAGGCGGCGACACGGGTCAGCGGCCGCCTGACCCACCCAGCAACGAGGAGGGGAGGGGGAGCTCGAGGCGATGGGCTTTACCTTTCGAGCAGCGTCTTCGCGACGTCCACATGGCCGTATCTGGTGGCGTAGTGCAACGCCGTCTCGCCGATTCTGTTATCGATACACAACCACCATAGCCACGCACACACACACACACACACACACACACACACACACACACACACGCACACACACACGCACATGCACGGTTGGAGTGGTGTGGCTCACATCACTAACGCGCAGCGCGCAGCGCGAGACTGGCAGAAACATCGGGAGAGCGGCGTACGGACCTGGACTTGGCGTCGATATCGGCGCCATGGTTCAGCAGGAGGTTGGCCACCTCGTCGTGACCGCCCATCGCCGCGAGGTGCAGCGCGGCCTCCCCGTTCGAGTTGTGGGCGTTCACGTCGACTCCTCGAGTGCTGGCCATGCACGCGCGATGAGCACCCCGTGGGCGAAAGAGCAAAGGGGGGGAAGACGTAAGTACTTGAGAATGGTCTTGAGCAGCTTGTAGTAGTGGCTCGTGTCGGCCTGGCGTCCTTTGGCGCGCACCAGATAGTGCAGCGGCGTGTCTCCGTCCCTAGTCGTCGCGGTCACGTCTTAAGAGAGAGAGAGAGAGAGAGAGAGTAGTCGAATGAGAGAAAGTAATGGCTTGATTCACCAATTCAAAGGTACCAGCGGCGTGGTGAAGGAGAAGCTCAATGCATTCGAGATGGCCGCCATCGGCGGCGTAATGGAGGGGCGTCCAGCCACCAAATCCATCCTTGATGTTCACGGTGTGGGCCAGCTTGTTCTTAGTGAGGAGAATCTTAAGGACCTCGTGGTTGCCACCCTCTGCTGCGGTGTGGGCCAACGTCTGGCCTTTATCGTTGGTTCTCTTGATTCCATCCTTGCCAGCAGACTTGAGGAACTTCTTGAAGTCCTTCGCCGATGCTCTCTTCGACTGCTCGAACAGATCCATTTGACTTCGAAATTGACGATCAGGACGACCTGGGGGGAGAGTTGGAGGACCTTTCTCTTCCCTCCTCTGCCTCTTACTCAGAGGCCTTCAAAAAATCTTACAGAAATGTTGTGCTCGTCCCTGGCGATGTTGGCGTAGACGTAGGGCCTTCTACGGTTTTCCCTGGCAAGCCCAGAATGATTAAAATATAAAAATGCAACACCAAGTTTTAACGCAGAAGCAAAATGAAAGGTAGGTCGGACATCCACACGCTCCATCCCACACCCAACCCTTGGCATTACGGTGTAAGGAACGGTCATCAACGCGTTACGCCAGGCCATGCACGCCCCCGAGGGGACGCGCAGGCGCTGTGTGCGTAACGCAGCACTTCGCGCTCAGGAGCGAGGGACAGGAGTCATCATCCATACCCAGTGGGCTCGTCTTGTTTAAGGGATACAAGACTATAGACTCAATACTATGGAATATGATCCTGAAGAGTACGGTCTACAACTCTTACCGTAGCCCCGCCCTACTTGAAGGCCGCTCCCCGCCAGCACCCAGCCATTATGGTTCACCGGAGCTTGGCGGAGTTTCTGACAGAGGCCAGCAAACGAGCTTTGTGGGAAGGGCTGCGTACGCTCAAAGAGACCGCCCACGTAGGTTCGACTGGTCGCGGGTCGGTCAACGAAGCGCAGGCAACCCAGCTCTTTGGCCTTTGGCTGCCATTGGCCAAGTCTGTTTTTTGTAGACGCTTGATGTGCCGGCTAAAGGGTACAAGAAGGAAGTGCTACATGATCCTCATTTTCTTTGCTTTCTTCTACCACAGAACACTACATACTCTCGTCTACACCAACATGTCTCCTCACCTCATTCTTGTGCTCTTGCCTGTTATCAGCATTGCCATTGTGGCCAAGCTAGGCACCTCCCTCCTTCAGATGAAGCTCATCCTGCAGGCAAGAAGCACAACAACTGCAGCCATGCTGCTGATCTCAGCCAATGACATCCCTGAGTCAAGCTTGATTGCCACCTTCACCACAACCTCTTCTTCCTCTACCTTGACCATGGCCTTCCCCACTGCTGCTACATTGAGCCAGGCAGAGTAGAGGAGGTACTCACAGAGGACACTGAATAGCCATGCCCTGGTCTTTGAAGGACACTGCTACACCAGCATGTCAAAGATGTGGTGCTCAATTGGCCTGCCATGAGGTGCATTACCCCCTCCCATGCTACCACTTCATGCACTATGACTGACTTGGGTGCTCTATAGATGAGGTATGTTCACAAGAGGTCTGCATTGATAATCATCACATCAGGGCACTCCCTGGCTGGGGCTCTGATCCATGATGACACAAGGTTAGGCATGTTTTATGCTGGACCCTGTTGAGTGAGGAGGGGCAGGTATCCCTGGCCCCTGCCTCATTGCACAATGAGACATGAGGGCTCAGAAGACTTAAGGTGCTTAGGGTGGGGTAGGCCACTGGGCATGCTTCAGGCACTGCCCTCACAGTAACTGTGGTGTGGAGAAGACCCAGGCTGCCTTCTCTCCTTCATTTTGATGAAGGAGGGCCACCCCTTGATGCTGGCGGGTGGGTGGATGGCGCAAGCGTGGCGTACCCCGGCTGATGTGGAATTCCAAAAATGAATGAATAAAATTGATTTTTGAAGCGACTTTCTTCCATAAATGGTATGATATTCGGCCTTTTTCCAGGACAACCGTGCCGCGCACCACAGCCAATCCGAGCTGTACCAGGGCCGCCACTCCTCGAACGCCGGTCGGTCCACCCTGCTGGTACCTCGTCGGCCTGGAGAAGGTAGGTGCGCTCCAGGGTCTTGACCTGGAAGCCGCCCTTCTTGCCCTTGAATACGTCGATCTGCTCCACGTCGGCCAGCGGAATGATCCCGTTGGTCGTTGCCGACACGCGGCAGCCATCGCGCCGGCCGGGGCTTCCATCTCCTGCTCGCGGAGGAGCTCGGCCTCGAGGCGCAGAACCTCCTGTTGATGATCGCCTCACCACCATGCCACGTTATGGGTCATGTGTTGTTTATGAGTATCAACTATAATAAAAATCACATCAACGATCAGAGTTCACCAAAAGGGGCACCAGCCGTGGTAGCACTGGCCCAGGTTCTCGGTCGAGGTGGCCTGGTCGATGAGCTTGGACACCTGGTCGCGGACGGAGAGGGCCTGCTTGGCGTTGAAGTCCTTGCCCCGCAGCTTGGACGAGATGCGGTCCACCACCTGCAGCGCCTTCTCGTTCAACATTCCGTCGACCTGCACGGCCTCCCCGCCCACTAAAGACACGCACGTAAGAGGCCAGACGCGTTGGTTGGGTGAGCGCGCGTCCAACGTACGTCGCTCCATCTTTGAGCCAAACACGGAGCCGCTGACCACTTCCCCGATCGAGGCAGCAACCTCGTCGGCGGGGTCCACGCTCGCCTCGCCTCCTCCGCTGTCGCCGATCAAGCTCGAGCTCGTCGCCGGTTCCTGGCCCGAGGGCACCTTCTGCTGCAGCAGCCGCCAATTGATGAGGGGGTCGTGCACGAAGGCCTCGAGCACCGCGATCACGCTGTCCTTGTTCTCCCTGCGGTCGCCGTGGGAACGTGCAAAAGTGAGCGGGAGTCAAATTGGGGGGGGGGGGAGAGTGGTGGTCGCGGCTCACCTGAGCACGCGCATGACGTTCTCGGCCGTGCAGCGGAAGTTGCCCTCGATGCCGGTGACCTCCATCGCTCGGATCAGCATGCGCGTGAGCCGGAAGGGTATCTTCTCCTTGTGCTTGTCGCGCATCATGGCCACCTCGAAGCAGTCGCCAAAGTCGATGTGTGTGATCTTGCCCGTGTTGCGGTCGAGCATGATGTTGGACGGGTGGCGGTCGCCCAACCCCAGGATGTAGCCCACCATGGACATGACCGCCAGGGATCGCGTGTAGTTGGTCCGCCGGTCGAGCCACACCTGAGCCCCCCCAATGCGGAGCCCAAGCGAGCGTGAGCCAAGCGGGGCCTCGGGCCCACTGACAGGGCGGCGTACCTCGGAGTTGGGGCTCTTGAGCCAGAGGACCTGGTCGAGGTCGTCGCCCTCGGTCTCGGCGATGCCGGCCTCGAAGATCTCTGCCTTCTGGATGGTGGTGAGCTTCTCGAAGGTGGCCACGTAGTCGTTGAACATCATGCGCTCGCCGTTGGGCTTCACGGTCGACGCGGTGGCCATCTGCAGCATGCACCTGAGAGAGGAGCACGCGACGGCGATTGTCGATGCATAGAGCTGTGAGCGCGCTCACCACCATTACGCCAATCGTCACGATCGTGTGGGTGTACGTACACGTGCTCCTTGGTAATGGGCACGTCCCTGGCCTTGCGGTGATTGGCGATCAGTTCGTGCAGCGTGTCGTGGTGCGGCACCTGAACGACAAGGGGTGAGGGTAAGCTAAGCGTAGCCGGGCCTGGCCGTGAGCAAGCGGCAATGGGGCGCAGGCACACACCCAGCCGATGAGGCCCGAGTGGGGCGACAGAGGGATGATGGCGTAGCGCTGGATGGCCATCTGCCTGTTGGTCGTCTCTCTGTCTGTGGCGAGGAGCGTGTTGACCAGCTCGAACAGCTGCATCACGCGCTCATCCTGTCTCAGGTCCTCGTGGCCTGCGTGCGTGCGTGCGTGCGTGCGTGCGTGCGTGAGCGAGCGAGCGATACCGGGACGCCATGGCCAGCCACACCACAGAAGCCCAAGCGCACCTTTCAGGAGGAACGGGTACTCCTTGCCGTCCGAGCCCATGATGGTGAGCTTGCAAGGGCGCTGCTTGGACGATAGAACGGTCAATGTCGACCGGAAGTGGCTGATCTTGACGATGTCGTCGTCCAGCGTACGGCCCTCGTAGGTACCTGTGCGGAGAGGACAAAGTGTGAGCTCAGCCTCTCTCTCTGCCGACAGCTGCGCGGTCAGCGGTCGGGCGGTGAACCTGGCACGATCAGCCCGAGGTCACGGACGGCCATCAACTTGGGCGAGACGTGTTGCATTTCTATCGTCTTGATGTTGGGCAGCCTGGTGGACAGGCTCCTGAACACCTGTGAGAAATGAGTTTGTGTGTCAGTCGTGTGTTGTGCCCGCTCGTCTCTGTATCCACACTGCTTTGGAGGGGGATTGTACCAGGAAATAGTACTCCCAAGCCTGGTGCAGGTGGGTGGTGTCCTTGGTCTTCTGGTACAGCTGAAGCCACTCGAAGGCCTCGGCCAGGTCCCGTCCGTACATGTGCATGAAGTTCGTCTCTCGGGGCGTTTGAGCGCCCTGCTCATTGGAGGCACAGATGAGCGCCCAACAGCTTTTGCAATAATAAACAATTTATGCAAATTAAATAAAAATAAAAATAAAAATAAATGGAGATTGTACCAATGTGACCAGTTGATTGAGCGAGTGGAGCTTGAGAATCATGTCGTCAACGTTCTTCTCGGTGGAGTAGAGCTGCCAGGCCTCCTCGATGCCTTCCTTCCAGAGCTCTTGCCAGGGAATGGCCACGCGGATGAGCTCGTGCGACACCAGCAGCGCCGCCTCCACCTACACCCCCCAATCCACGCTTTCAGTCCACCGATGCGGTGCTGAGCTGGCACATCCAGAGGGGGCAACGTGGTACCAAGCTGTCGCTGTGCTCCCTCATCTTGTCCAGGATGTAGTTGGCGGCGGTGACCCGAGCCGGCGAGTCGGACTTGGAAGCGACGGAGAGCGGATAGACCAGAGCCTGGGGGTGGGCCCGGCCCACGTTGGTCAGGAGGTCGTGCGTCAGGCGAGCCACGGACGCGACGGGCGAGTGGATGCGAGCGATGAGCTGCGGGATGACTTGGAGCCACGTGTCTACAGACACCGTGGCGAAGCCTTCGATCAGGGTCTCCTCCACGACCTTCATGTGGCCGTACTCGAACCACAGCGTCAAGAGTCGCAGCGTGTCCTGTCGTTTTTCAATACGAACTTGAGATATCCGCTTATCAAGATGGGCAATTGGTGGCGGGGAGCAGGCACCTGGAGGCTCTTGCCCTGCGGGGCGAGGGCGATGGAGCGGAAGAAGCCCTTGACGGCGGAGGTGAGCAAGCGCGGGGTGTGCTTGGGGTTTTGTCCCGGCGAGCGATGGTTCGGCGGAGCCTTGGGGTCGCTGGAACGGGAATCCGTTCTGTTCTTCTCCTGCTTGTCCCAGTGCGAAATGACCTGTCATCGCGTCGCGAGTCGTGTTGTGTCGTCGTGTGTCGTGTTACTTGTGATATCAGCCAGAGGCCAATTAGCATGTGCAAGCTGGGACCGTACCTCAAAGTTGAACATGGCCCAGGAATGGCAAGCCTTGTACCACTGTCCGTCGTAATGCGTGGCTTCTCCGTAGGCCCGCAGCACGGAATTGATGGTGGTCTGCAAGACATTGGCGTGGTTTTTGTTGACAAAAAAGGCCAAGAGAGACGAGGCATCGCGCGAACAACTGCAAGTGGCCAGTATTACCTCAGTCAGGCCCTCGTTGAGCTCGCGCTCCCAGTTGGCCAGGGTCAGGTAACACTGAGCCAGCAGCTTCTTGGTGGAGCTCGCCTTCTTGTCGACCGTTCGGCACAGGTCACGCAGGCGTTGGAACAGCTGCTCCTTCTCCGCGTTCTCGTCCACTGCGGTGGTGAGTGAGTGGGTGAGTACACCGAGGCGAAGCTAGCTGCCGTACCCTTGGTTGTGTGCCAACAGTGCTTGAGCCAGGCGAACTTGATCATGGCCTTGTTGTCTTGTACTGATATGCGCTCGTATTAGCGTCATCGATGCCACAGTCCACAAGTGCGCTGTGTGTCGTGTGTGGTGAGCTAGTCGTGGTGCGCGTACTCATGCTGCCGGAGGGCAATGGCTCGGCCCCGCCGAGTGCGACGAGGGTGTTGTGAGCCAGCTGCGGACGGCCCGACTTTCGGCAGAGGGAGGCGAACTTGAGCCAGTTGTGGGCGTCCTCCTCCGGATTGATGGCCATGGACCGCACCAACAGCGACTCTTGCCACACCTGGCATCGACGCCTCAGTACAGGTCGAGGGGAGGAGCACACGCACGCACACACAGCAAACGCCGTGTGACAGGCACAGCAGTACCTCGATGTTTTTCTGCATTCCCTTGAGACGCTTGGTCCACATGTTGCGCAGGGGGAGCAGGTTATCCTTGATGCCATCGCCCTGCAGCTTCTTGAAGTCGATGAGCTCCTCCATCTCGGAGAGCAGTTGCGCGCGCACCACCTTCGCATCAAACGCAACGCGACACACCCAAGTCAGGCTGCTGCTCGACCGTCACTCACGAAGCACTCCCCGAGCTCTTAACACGTACGGCTTTGTAGGCGCGCGTGTAGCTCTCCCCGGCTTGCGCACGCAGCTCCGGGTCGAGCAGCTCGCGCGTTCGATCGATGAGCGCCTGGCTGGCGTCAAAATTGTTCTGGTGGATTTCGAGCACGGCGCGGTAGAAGCTGCCGTTGACTGTGTCCTCGGGGAGGAATTCCACGTAAGTCCTCATATCTTTCCATTTGGCCATGTTCCACGCCGCACACGCGGCCACTGCAGCCATCTTCTTCTTGGCCGACGTATCTGCGCATGTGCGCACGCCCCCACAACGTTAGTTCTTAGAGTGTCCAAGAATGAAGCAGTTGAGCGCATGGCGGAGCGTGCACGTACCCACGCTGGGCAACTGCCACAGCTCTTCTGAGAGCTCCGTGAGTCGCTTCCACTCGGCCATTGCGTAAAGGCACCGCATGCGGCCCATGAGGTAGTCCGTGTTGTCCGGTTCCTCGCTCTACACGTTGTGAGTGAGCCGAGGCCATCAATGATCAACGCCCCTTTCCATCAAGTGTGTGGGCGGCCATACCTGCTTGGCCTCGTACTTGAGGAGCGCGGTCTCCCATCGCTGGAGCTTCTCATACCACGACTCCTGTTCGATGTGGTACACCTCCTGCGCGTAGTGGAGCACGCCGGCGGCGGCCTCGGGCAGGTCGAGCTTGTGATTGATGCTGATCAACGCCTCGCACGTCTTGCCCGGTGCCGTCCGGAATTGGATCTCCTTGTAGTGGAGCGCCTTGGCCCATGCTTCGCATTTCTCCGCAACGCCTAACATATACACAAGCATACGATATGTACCACTTTTCTCTCTCTCTCTCTCTCTCTCTCTGTGTGTGTGTGTGTGTGTGTGTGTGTGTGTGTGTGTGTGTGTGTGTGTGTGTGTGTGTGTGTGTGTGTGTGTGTGTGATGGTACCTCCCAGGACTTCAGTGGATATGTTGAGCGGCTTGCCATGCCTCTCCATGAACTCGCACAAGTTGAGAAGAACCTGTAAGATCTCGGGCGGCAGGCTGCGCTGAGACGTCATCACCTTGCTGAAGCTGCTCACCACGTGATACTGGTCTTGTCCGCCAAGCTTGTGTGTATGTGGGGGGGGGGAGTGATGCTGAGTATTTGCCACTAACACAAATCGGGTGATTTGGGAGCGGTACCTCATTCCACCAGCAGAGGAAGGCCACGTTGAAGAGATCCTTGGCCAGCGTGTCGGCCTTGACCGCGGCGTCGTAGCAGGCCCGAAGCCCGGGCGACCGGCTCTCCTCTAGCAAGTACAGGCGCAGGCGACTCAGCCACGCCTCCCAGTCCTCCTTCGTGATCCAGTTCAACGTCTGGCACGCCTGCACCAGGAAAAAAGCCAACGCGCACGTTTCGGTCAGTGGATGTCCCACCTCTGATGTGATGGTGGGTGGCCAAGCGTTACTTTCAGTGCTTTGTTGGTCGAGGGAGGCTTGTTTTGTCGGTGGTCTTCCGGAGTAAGGGGCGGAGTTGAAGTAGCTGTGTTGAGATTGGGGGGGGGGGCAAAGGCGTGTGAGGAACTCCACAAAGCCAGGGAAAGGCTGGACGTGTGGAGGGGGGGGGGGTTGGAAAGGAGAAGGAGGCGAGCCTATGTGCCGCGATGTTACCTGTGACAGGCACGCTGCCTTCTGGCGCGATGAGTGCACGGCCGATACGAAGCGAAGACCGCCGGGCAACCCTTCGTGACAGGGACGTGATGTCCTTCACTACATGGCGTGCACCGATCAAACGTTCATTACATAGATTAGGTAATTAACAAAAATGGCCAAGCTACAAGAGAGAGAGAGAGAGGACATGGGCATACCTGGCAGAGGCGGGTCGTCGGTGAGGGCTTGATTCTTAAGAAGGCGGCTGATAAGGTTTTCGTAGTTGGCGTGCTGTAGGCGATGCTTCACAATCAGCTTCCGTATCTGTTGGCAGGGGAAAGGGCAGTGAGCGCTGTCCGCGCTTTACAGAAGGTTGGGGGTTGAGACAGCATGTGTGGCCTATACCCGCTGGCCGTACCGTGGGAATGAAAACGGCAAAGTCGGACTTGAGCTGGGGAATGAGCGCGCACAGGGTGTCCATGGCCTCCTTCCGCAACTGCTGGGCGGCCGGTCCCTCGCGATCGATCAGGTTCGCCAACGGATGGATGATGTGCGACGCATACTCGGAGAAGTTGAGCTTGGTACAAAGAAGCGCCAGCGCTTGCATGGCGCGAGCCTGCCCGCCAACCACTCATAAGCAACACACACACACACACACACACACACACACACACACACACACACACACACACACACACACACACACACACACACACACCACACGACACCAAATAACACGCGCTCGCACACACGCACGAATGTACCTGAATAGCCGCAGGGACACCGAGCTGTTCGTCGTCAAAGAGCCGAGTGATTGTCGGCACGAGCAGATGCAGGTAGTCGGCAAGGCACGACCCGAAGCTCTCGAGCGTGCGGAGGACGAACACCACCCGATGGTCGAACAAAGGCGTCAGGCTCGCCTTGCGCAGCGTCGCGGTTCCCTTGTTCATGGCTGCAGGTAGGAGGGGTTAATGATGGCTACGATTCGTGGCAAGCCCGATGGAGAAACTGTCTTGTGTGTGTGTGTGTGTGTGTGTGTGTGTGTGTGTGTGTGTGTGTGTGTGTGTGTGTGTGTGTGCGTGTGTGTGTGTGCGTGCGTGTGTGTGTGTGTGTGTGTGGTCGCACGTATGATCAGGTCCACCGACTCCTTGAGGTTGGCGCTCACGCTGCGTACTAACTCATGGGGGACCGGCCCCGTCCCTCGGGCGTCGTTGAGCAGGCTGGACAACAGCAGGGGCACGATCTCCGGCACGTACACCCTGAACTCCTCGCCTAGTCGCACCGGTGTTTGAGAGCACAGCCCCATTGTGTAGTGTAGTGTAGTGGACGGAGGACGCACCTAGGATCTTGGCCAGAGTTCTGACGATACGGATGGACTGGCGGAAGAGAGGCGTGTGCCAGTTCTCCTTTACCAGTGCAAAGATGTCGTAGATGTAGGCCTTGATGCCCGATCTCGCGGTGGTGATGAGCAGCTTCAGGTGCTGGAACAGCTTCTCCTGTTTCTCGCGCGCAGGGGCGAGTTGGCGCGGGTTCATCAAGCGGCCAACGGGAGTCAAGGCGGCTCGGCGTACCGTTTTGGCCTCGGTCGTGTTGTTGGTGACGCGCGCTCGCACCGACACCGTGCGCGCGTGGAGGAGCTGGAGGAAGGGCGGCAGTATCTCGGGGAGATAGGGCAGGAGGCGCGCGCCCTCGACCTCGTGCAGCTCCTTCACCAGGGTGTTGGCCACCATGTCGTGCTCCGAGTGCTGCGGGGACTTGAGGATGGCCAGGAGCGAATTGACCGCCGTGCCCAGGTAGAAGTGGTCCCAGTCGCCGTTGTCCTGGTTGTGGACGAACTTGTCGGTTGTCACGGGCGATTGCGTGGTCTTGGCGTAGAACTGATTCTTGGCCGTGGTGGCTCGCAGCTGCAGTCACGCGCACACGTGTGAGCGCCACCTCCGTGTGTCTATTTTCCGAGAACAAGCTTTGACCGATCAACTGAGAGTCGAGCCCAACCACTCTTACCTTTTTCACGAGCTGGTGGGCTTGCGGCGCCAAGGACTCGGAATGGGGGGCCACCGTGCCGTCGTACGCCGAGCTGACCAACGTCTGCTTGGCGCCCGATTCCTGCCTCTGTGTCATAGATACAAGGGAGGGGGCGAGTTGAGCGGCGTCGCCGACCTCGCTGACTGCCCGGGGGTGACCAAGAATGCATACCTTTTGCATCCTGATCTGCTCCAGTTTGTGGGTGTAGGGATCGAGCGCGCCCAGAATGCCCAGCACCTTGATCACCTCCATCCGCATGGAGTGCTGCTGCTGTGACTTGACCTCGTTCAAAATCAGGTCCAGCAGATCGGGGTAGCGATGGTAGGGTTCGATCACGTAGCCTGCCCCCCCCCCCGCCCCAAGGCAAGCCAATCAGACAACAGACAAAGTCGTCGTTGTAACATGATAGACTCGCCTCCCCCACACAGCCATGCGAGGAGGGGTACCCGTGGCGCTGGCGAGTTGTCCCAAGGCGCGCATGGCGGCCTCCCTGCGTGCAATGGGGCCTTGCTTCAGGGTGTCGAGCACGAGCGGGATGAGGTAGTGCAGGTGCGGCACCACCGTTTCCCCGCCGACGCGGGCCAGTTCGGCAATGGTGGCAAAGACATGGGAGCCCACCTGAGAGAGTCACGGGTCCGTGAGTGAGAAGCAGCGCGCGGCCAACGACGGGAGCGATCCTCAAGGAAAAACGCATGCGGGCCAGCGTACAGCAGGATTGCGGCTGCTGCTGTGCAACAGCTCCAGGAGCAGCGTGTCCAAAATGGAACCAACATAGGGTTTGATTATGTGGTGCGAGGATCGAATCAGGCTGCCTAGGAGCCGCGCGCTCTCCTCCTTGGTTCTGTTATTGCTCAACTCTGCGCACACGATTTCAACGATGAAGACACGATGGTAAGGAGAGTGAGCTACCAGGCCTCGAAAGCTTGCTGGTGAAAAGAGGAGGGGGGAGCGAGAGACCGAGACTGGTGACGAGTTGGATGAGCGTCTTGCGCAAGGATGGCATCACGTTGCCTGGGTCCGTGACGGTGAGGCGGCCGATGATGGTGATGGCCAACTCTCGGATCTGATGGGCGGTTGTGAACACACACACACACACACACACACACACACACACACACACACACACACACACACACACACACACACACACACACACGAGCTGATGAGAAACAGTGTTCGATGAATGAGAAATGAAACACACGAGTAGCGGAGCGGGACCTTAAAGACTTGGTCGTTTAGGGCGATGAAAAGCAGGCGCAAGTTCTCTGGCTCGACCAAGTACTGGTCGAACCCGTGCTTGAGACAACTGAACACGGTCTCTCTGCTCTTGGGCTCTGCAGAGGTAGTGGGTGAGCCCAGCGTCCTGCTGTGCGTGGGTGTGAACACGTACCCGCGTCGGATATGCCAACGATCAGTAGCTTTTCGACGACCTCGTTGACCATCAGCCCCATTTTCCTGTCGTTTTGATCGGCTCGGGACATGATGGCGGTGCATGTGCGCGCTGCCGCCTGCCGGATCACCCTGCAGTTTGACGTTAACGGGAGAGTGAGTCGACAGTACACGAAAATCGCACTGTATAGTTGGTGGTGACCATACGGTTCGTCGTCGTCCAGGTAGCTGACGACGATCTCCCGAACGAACTCGGCCACGTTGTACATGTTGAACTGCAAGTTGAACGTGGCCAACGTCACCAACGCAAGTTGCGTGGGTTTGTCCTGGAGGAACACAAACGGTGGATTGCCTGAATGAGTGGAATGCTAGCCGTTGCTCCACCGTGTGGTGCCAGCTATAGAAGCGGAGGTAATGGCACCTTGTCGGGGTATGCGTATCTCACCGGCAAGACTGGTCGTATGGCTCCAGCCAGGGCCATGCTCTTCCTGAGGCTAACCGCGTCGTTCTGCTGAAAGTTTGCAAAGGCTTTGCCCGCCAGGATCCACGAAATCTCGTCCATCAGGATCTGGCCGCAACCCCCCCCCCCAAAGATGATGATGCGTTCCGTGAGTAAGAAACTGCTACCGCATGACCGCACGAGCGATTGAAGTCCATTATCTTTGCGTACCTCCTGAATGCGCGGCAGAAGCGCACTAATCTGGCTGGCGAGCCGTCGCAAACATTCGATGAGGCTGCTCGTGAGGCCTGAAGAGAACATTTTCCCTGCAGGTCCGGACAATGACGAAGGTGATCAGCGCAGCTACGCGGTAGTACGCGCGCGTATTGGTGGTGCCTACCAAGGAGCTCCGCAATCGACACGGTGATAAGGATGTCAGCGCCAATGGCCTCCGCTAACAGGCCCAGACATTGCAGGGCTGCCTGACTGCTCTGTTTCTTGGCATCCAGCCCCTCGCCTATGCGCTCCATAGCAGCCGCCACGAACGGTTTCATGGACTGCTTGCTAGCCGCCTGATGACATGTCGCCGTCAGTTCCGGCCTTTCGCAACAGCATAACCCAGCGTGGGATATTACCGTGGCGACCTGGCCAAGTGCAATGAAGGCTTCGGCTTTGTGGACGTCGCCTTTCTTCTCGAGGATGGACAGGAGCCAACTAACGGCGTCCTTGAGCAGGTGTTCGTTGAACTGCAGCGGCGAGAAGTTGGCCAGGGTTGGCAGGAGCGCGATCACGGTGTTGGTCACCATCTTGTCTTTGCTCTCCTGTAGCGCGTTGTAACCCTCTCGGTGAGTGGTCAAGCACCGCGCCTCATCAAAGTCTGATATGTGAGGCAGCCGCATACCTTGAACAGCATCACCTTCTCGCACAGGCTGCGGTATCGAGGTTCCATCCAATCGTTCGCCACCAACAGCTCAGCTGTGTCCAGAAGGCCAAGAGCGGTGTCACTTTCACGTTGACTTTGAGCAATGCGGGAAAGCGCGCCATACCCAGGGTCAGCAAAGATCCGTGGATGACCGCCGGCGTGACCGACTTGGCCTGTGGGGGAAAAACAGAGTTAGGAGAGCAGGGAAGCAATTTGCAATGACCAAGGAGCGAGGCCGAGCTAAGGTCGCATACCACGAGGCCCTCGAAGGCGTCCGTGTAGATGTTATGGTACCACTGGTGCCGATGGCTATGCTCCCTCTGTAAAACCAGCCGGAGGGCGCAGCGGAGGGCCTCCAGCGTGCACTCCCGCACGGCGATGTTCTGGTCCTTGAGCCCGTCGCCCACACAGTCAAAGAATTCAGATATGTGCAGATAGAACAGCGTAGGAGCATTGCGAGCGAGCTCCTTCAGCACGAGCGCCCCTCCATATCTATGGAAACACGCCAGAGCCAAGGAGAGCAGATCAGTTTGAGCGAATCAAAAGACAATTCTCGCCTTATCATATATTACTACCTGTGTGACTCCTTCTTCATATTTCGCAATGCTACCTCCAACTCCTCTTCGATGGGTCCTTCGGTGGGGTTGGCTTGCGCCATGCGACCTGGTTGTGTGCGCCAGCACATACACGATTGGCCCAGAGCCCGACGTGGCACGATGGCACAAGGGCCAAATGAAGGCAAAGCATACCAAGCTCATGTGAGGCGAGGAGCACGACTTGGGTGTCCGTGGCGAGCAGCGCAAGGTGAAGAAGCTCCTTGGTTCGGGTGAAGCGAACCTTGGCATCCAGCTCCAGCTCGTTCAGTTTGTCTATTGTGCAGCAGGTACCCGCCATGCGTTTGCATTATCCAGTGCAGCGAGGCAGGCTGACAGCAAACGTACTCATCGCAAGCATGACGCCCAGCTTATTGACAGGTACCGGGCTGTTCATGACGTCGACCAAGTGTCCAGTGATCAAATTGTCCACAAAGTTGTTAAAGTCCTGAGTCGACATCTCCTGCGTTTGCGCTACCACCTAAAAAAGAGGAAAAATAAATAGATAAAGAATAAAAATTAATCAATAATAGAATTTAATACAAGAAGAATACGTACATATTGTTTGAGCTTTAGGGCGCTCTCCTCACGAACCGAAGGAAGCCTGCAGGATGACCATCGTTGATTGGTAAGAAATCTTTCAAAAAGCAGCAGCACTAGCGCGAAATCAAGAGGTGGGCTTGGGGATGACCTGTTCGTGAGGCCAGCGATGATGGCCTCCAGCGAGGTCGTCATCTTGCCCAACTTGCGAGCCCTGCTCGCTCGCGGTTGCTAAACAATTACAAGCACGATCGGAAAGAGACAGTCGGTTTTATCCTCCTTTCTTAAAAACGACACCCCTAAACCATCTGGCCAGAACTGGGCAGGCTATGGCTCAGGAGTAGGCGAGATGGGCATCGTGAAGGTCGCGGTTGATTTCCTCGATGTTGCCCTCGTAGAGAGCGCCGTAAAGCTCCAGGCCCGAGAGCACCAAAAAGTTGTGATTCGATGAATTGTGCCCCTGTGTTGGCGGGTAACGTTGGTCACCAGAGAGCGAGAGAGAAGAGTGGGCAGGTCACCGTACCGTCTGCAGGATGCGAAACAAGCGGTATGCTTTCGTTTGCCCTTCGATCGACCAGGAATGCGTGGCGAACAGGTCGTTGAGAGACTGTCACGCAGCAGCCACGACATGAGGGCTCACTCCAACTTGCGGGTCACACACGCTACACACTCATTGACAACACAGTGCACGTACTTCGTCATTGACGTGACGACGCAAGAGGGACCAGCTCGTGCCGTCCACGGAGCCCTGGAAGTCCCATGTGCGCAGGCTGTCGGCCTTGAACGTGCCTCCGTGTCTCACAGTGTAGTAAGTAGGCACCACCGCTCGGTTCGGGCCAAGGTCCAACTGCACCCACGAAGCCGGCACGTCCTAGCAACGTGCGTGTTTTGTCATCATCCCTCATTAGCCCAGTACTGGATAGCCCGTGCTGTGCTGTGCTGTGCTGTGCTGTGCTGTGCTGTGCTGTGCTGTGCCTCACATACCTTGGTCCAGAATTCGGAGGGTTCTTGAAAGAACAGGCTCGTGGGGTCGCCTTTCTCAATCGACGAGATTGCCACCTAGAGAGAAAGCATGAGCATGCGGTGAGCTTTCCGCGCGCATCACACCACCGCGATAGACCATCGCTCTCGAGAATCAAGGCGTACCTTGATCCTGCCGCACAGCCCCGGGTTCTGCCAACTGTCCGTGCCGGAGTTGGTCCCGATCCACCAGAAGATGTCGTTGTTCTCAACGCCACTCTGGTATTCGAACTCAATGCCGTACGACACACGTTCCTGCAGCCTACACACACACACACACACACACACACACACACACACACACACACACACACACACACACACGGCACAGCATTGAGTGCGTTGGGTAAAGTAACGTGGAAGTGGGCACCGGGGTTAGACCAAAGCTCCGCACTAACCTGGGGTTGTCTTCGTGGAGCGGCTTGAGGTCTGGGTGCTTCTGGTCGCGGAGGATGGCCATGAGTGCCTCCACCAGCAGGTGGCGCGGCACCAACGTGTTCCGTGCGGCCTGTTCCGGTGATGTGAGCTTACATCACCAGGCGAGCATTTGTGTTGTGTGTGTGTGTGTGTGTGTGTGTGTGTGTGTGTGTGTGTGTGTGTGTGTGTGTGTGTGTGTGTGTGTACCTCTTCGAGTTGTTCATATGAGAGCCATCGGAAGCGAACGGCCTCCATGAGCTCGTTGATTTGTTCCTCGGTCAAGCCATCGCGATGTACCTGTTTCGCGAGAGCATGATGGACATTGTTGTTTGATCCAGTCATGAGGCCCGCGATGATCATGCCGTTCGCTGATCTGGCGGTGTGCGTACCTCGACGTAGCTGCACACGGTGTTGAACAGGAGATGCTCGCTCTTGACGGCAAGGTAGCGGTGGTTGAGCAGCATCAGGAAAATGTCCACTGGCAGGAACGCGTAGTTGGCCTTGCTCAGGGAAGCGTGAGAGAAATTCTTGGCGGCGACGAGCAGGCACTTGAGGATGACCTCCTCGCTGTTGAAGTCGATCGCCCGCCTGAGCCGGTCGAGGGCGTTGTCTCGCGATAGCGTCTGGTTGACAAAGTCGCTGCACATCTGTTGCAACTCCTGGAAGCCGGCAATACATGACACAGAGTGAGCTTGCCTTGTGTGTGTGCGTGTGCGTGTGTGTGTGTGTGTGTGTGTGTGTGTGTGTGTGTGTGTGTGTGTGAGACAAGCGCGCATGGCGGTCAGCGGTACTTGAACGAGGTAGTGGTCAGCCATGGCCAGGAGCGGTATCACGTTGTCTTCCGCAATGGTGACGTGGCCTTGATAGATGAACTGCGTGAAGTAGAGGTCGTCGTCAGCCCTGACCGCAAGTATGATCGCACCACCATCACCACCACTGCTACTGCTACGTTACCTGAAGCACGAGTGGGAAAACGTTGGCGGGATCGGGGAAGCGGAGGTGGATGTAGGTCTGTCGGCCCTCCCGGAAGTTGCTCAGCAGAAGCCGCGAAAAGTATTCGGACGAGTAAGACAGCAACAGTCGATGCACCCGGTACTCCTTGCCCTATACGCAACGCAACGCAACGCAACGCAACGCAACGCAACGAGGTACGGTGGTTATGTGCATGCATGCGTGCGGGCGGGGAGTGAGCAAGAGAGCTACCTCACACTCGAGGGTGAGATCGGAGTAGTCGCCGCTGAGCAGAAAGTGACGGAAGCCGTCCCGGAAGATGTCGGCCTCGCATCGCTTGGGCTTGACCTTCTTCTTGAGGCTGTCGAGGTCGACGTTCATCGACAGCCGTTCGTACTGAAATCCGCTCGGCGCCGCGGACCAGTGCGATGCAGAGGGCGACGATCCCATCGGCGACGTCCCCGACGGCGTCGTGGACGTGGACGTGGACGTGGACGTGGACAGTGGTGATGTCGACATCAATATGAGCTTGCTGCCAGACTCCGAGCCCTTCTTCTTGTGCTCGCGCTTGCCCTTGGCCTTCTTGACCTTCTTCTTGCCCGCCACGCCACCAGCGGCCGTCGTGCTGCTGGTTGGCGATGACGTCGTGGCCGTGGCCGTGGCCTCCTCGCCAAACGATCGTCGGGCGTCGGCGACGAAGGCGGCGGCGAGCAGCGGCGAGCAGGAGAGCGAGGGCGAGGTGCCGGGAGAGAAGGAGGACGGCGTGGAGGCGCCGCTGACGCCGGCGCTGCTCCGCCGGTCGTAGGGACTGGAGACCGACGAGCGGTCCGTGCCAAAGCTCGTGTTCAGAAACCGGCGTTCGACGTTGTCGCTCATATCTGCGTCGCAGTGACGGCCCGGGTTCAGCGTGAGGCCCACGCACGCACGCATGCGCGACACCAAAGAGCGAAGCCAAGAGAGGAGAGGTACCTGAGAGGGAGAAGGGAGTGGGAGGCGAAGTGGAGGAGGTCGACCAGGCGCTGTCGGTGCTGATGGACAAGACCTGCTGTGCAGAGTAGGAGGAGGAGGAGGGCTGGGGCGCAGGGGAGTGGTGCAGGACGAATGACGACTGAGACGCAAAGGAAGGTGAAGTGCTGTTCGACGGGTCCAAATTGGCTGATTCAAAGCCGACGGAACCTTTGCGCTGTTTGAGCTGCTTGCTCTTGTGCTTCTTTCCTCTCTTGGTCTTCTTGAGCGCGTCAATGAGGAAACTGCCGCTGCTGCCCGATGATGCGCCGCGTAAGCGCTGATTTTTGGAGGGGGGAGATGCAGTGCCAGCATTCTGGCTGCCGTCTGCAGTTGAAGAGAAGCGAGCCGAGGAGCTGTGCGAACCAGCTTCGCCCACTGCAGGCTCGTCCTCCTTCTCCATCGTCCCCGCCCAGAGCTTTAATCTGCACAATTCAAAAAAGATTTAAAAACAAATTTGTGAGCGATAATTGTCGACAAGAAACAACAAGACAAGACCTTTTCAAACTTTGTGGGGTGAAGCCTGCTCGCAAGGTATCTCGAGCTTAAGGAGCTGACGGTATTGTGGTAAAGTTTACCTCGAATTAGACGAGTTACCTATAGATTTAAGAATAGAGATGGAGCCCTCGGCACAATGGTCGCCCTCGGTGCCACGAACCCGGCCCAAGTTGCCGCTCGTGGTCGGCAGTGGGGGTAGCGTGATTGCAAAGCGACAGTCGGCGCAAACGGCTCGCAGCACAAGAGAAACCGGCGGTCCGAGGCCCGTGGCTGGCTTCTTGGACTGGTCTGACGTCGATAACCCCACTAAGAGGCGCCGACGTTTCTTTGTGCTCTATGAAGGATGGCTCTACCGCTTTCCCAACGCCAATGTTGTACGTCGCCTGTCTCTATTTCATTCATTCTCGCTCTGGCTCAAGACCTGTTCTCTCTCTCGCCTCGGCGTACAGAAAGCCAGACCAGAAGCCGCGATATTGGTGACCGGCAGCGTCATAGACACACCAGAAGCACAGCCGATTGTGGCAGCCTCACAGGTGGGCCTCTTCCGCATCACCACCCGTACACTACCCCTCTCCACTTGCGCGCCCACACGCTTTCTTGACGCGGCACAACACTGTGTCGACCAGGCGGCAAGGAGGTCTTCTATTTCCACACCGAGAGCGAGATGGAGATGAAGATGTGGATGAAGCCATTGCTCGCGGCGTCTCTGGCCGACTACGTGGCCTCCTCGCCACGCGGCAGCGTCGTCTTTGAGAAAGGCCAGGCCGCCTACCAGTCCTCGGTCTCATTGTCCCCCGTATCGTCTCTTTCTCCCCCACCTTCGGCTTCCTTGGCCTCACCGCGGAGGAGTCTCTCGTTGGCCCCGAGCCTGCCGTCTCCGAGGGAGCCAGCGTCGCCTCGAGCGCCTTCCCGAACTGACCCCTCACCTACCCATCGACTCACCGCATCCGATTCGGGAGTGAACATCACCCGAAGGTGCGTGCGTGTGCGCGGGGTCAAGCCACGCATGATGAAGCTCAACAGACGTTCATGCCCCTCTACAGAGAGTCCAGCCAGGGCGAAGAGTCCCCCGAATCCCCTGATACATATCGGAGAAGCTGGAAGAAGGCGTCGGGATCGCCGGGGTCGACGCTGGTCCTCCCAGGTGCGGTGTGTGCGTGTGCTTGCGAGTGTAAGGCGTTCATTAATCAACTGTGCGCGCGCATGCATTTGAACTGGTAGTGAGCGCAGAGCCAAAGCTCAAGGCGCTCAGGCTCCGGGCCATGGCGCGAGATGTCGTCATACTGCAGGCGCTCGTGCGCGGTCGGCTGGCCCGTAAGAGATACGCCGAGCTCAGTGCGTTCGCTCTTCCCCTAGTGCGTGCGCGCATGCCAGCCTAATGCGGGCGAGGACGGCAGAGGACATGGCTCGGAAGCGGCGGAGCGTGATGGAGGAGATCGCGCAGACGGAAAAGAACTACGTGTCGTTGCTGCTCACCACCATCGAGGTCATCTTCGAGCCTCTGATTACGCTCAACGCTCGACTCGACTCGGCGCAGTCGTCCCACATCCGACTCAACGTACCTCTTCCTTTCTTTGTCATTTTTTGTACTTTTATTTTTCTTAATTAATATCTAAAATCAATTAATTTTTTGAAAATGTCAACGCGCGTGCAACTCACACGGCGTAGTTGAGCGTGTTGCACTCCAACTGCCAGCGTATCTACAAGCTGCACCTCAGCTTTTCGAACGCCTTGAACGCGGCCGTGGCCTCGTACGCCCACCACCGACAGATCGGATCCATCTTCAACGGGCTGGTGTGCGCCCTTGTCACCCTTTTCACACTCGCCGCACTCAAAGAGCTCACCCGCGCTACACGCACTGCAGTTGCTGCTTCAGGAAGTGTTCTCGACCGAGTATCAGCAGTACGTGGTCAATTACGAGACGGCGGTGCAGGCCTACCAACAGTCGCTCACCTTCCACACTTACAAGAGCTTCTTCGACGTACGGGCCTCCCTCGCACCTCTCCCGTCACCTGTGCTCCGGGGAGCGATCCCTGGGCGCGTCCGCGCCGCCTCGATGCTGACATGTCATTTGATGTCATAACGACCAGACGGCAATCACGCACTATCGATGCAAGAACCTCGACTTTTGTTCGCTGCTGATTGTACGTTTCTCCTCTTTTTTAATATCACATTATAATTGTATAATTTTTATATTTCCTGGTTTTAAATGATAAATTTCGATTTTAAATGCTAAATTTTCCTGCAACACCGCGTTGGTTTTGCTGACGTGTCAACTCACGGCATGCAGAGCCCCGTACAAAGGATACCTAGATATGTGCTGTTGCTGAAGGTATGCCTCTAATACGAGCCTGTCGAGCACGCTTAACAAGAAAAACAACCGGTTGGCTAAAACTCCTCTTTGTAGGAGTTGTTCAAGCACACGTGGCCCGAGCATTGCGACTACCACGACGTCAAGATGGCCATCGCCAAGATCTCGCAGATTGCCGAAGACGGTGTGTGACAGTCCTCTCTCTCTCTCTCTCTCTCTCAATCTCGTGGCGAATGGCAGAACCATTCATTACAACGCACGCAGTGAACGAGGCAAAGCGAAAGGCAGAGGGTGTGCAGCGGACGCTGACCATACAGACCAAGCTCGACGATCGCAAGATCGGCGTACGTGCTCACGTCATCCGATCACACACACACACACACACACACACACACACACACACACACACACACACACACACACACACACACACACACAATTAAAAGCGTAACACATGTGTGATCGCGAACACCAAGTCTCATCCTCGCCTGCCCCCCCAAACCCAGCGAGGTCTCGCTACGCGTCGCTACATTCGCGAGGGCATCCTCTTGCAACACGTCAAAGGCCAACCGCCACGCGAGCGATACGTATCTGCCCCCCCCCCCGACGGTTCCCTCCATCGACGCCTCGACCTGACACCTCCTTCCCTTGCGCTGCTCCCGCCTCCCCCTCAGGTGTTCCTGTTTTCCGACCAGCTCATCAGCTCGCTCAAGAAGACGGTCCGCATGGGCCTCAATAACACCACCGTCCGCTTCTCCTCCAAGGTTGGCGTCCTCCTCTGTGTTGTGTGTGTGTGTGTGTGTGTGTGTGTGTGTGTGTGTGTGTGTGTGTGTGTGTGTGTGTGTGTGTGATAACCGACGTAACTCCTCCCTCTCGCTCAGGGCGCGATATCGCTGCTCAACGCGGAGGTGAGCAGGTCCACGAAGGACGAGGCGGTCTTCATCGTCAAGTGCGCCAATGGCCGAAAGACCAAGTGGCAAACCAACAACAAGCGCGAGTGCGACTCTTGGGTCCAGGATATAAGCTCGCTCCTCACCGACCTGCGGCTGCTCTAGCCTGGTCATTCCTTCCACGTGCTAGGAGCCACGTTAGACTGATTGAGTCTGCAGGAGACACGCCAGGAGCAGGACACACCAGGAGCAGGCATTGCTCAAGCCCTCGACCACTACCAGCACTTTCATGAATAAGCTTTTGTAAACTAAAAGAATGATTGAGGTGTCCTCAAGCTCACCAAGCTGGTGGACACTTCAGTGATAACCGATGGTGTCGGAAGCGACTCTTTTGGTGATCTATCTAAATAAACTAATGTATCAGTGGTACACACGGCGTCTTCTCCATATCGTCACCAGCATGGAGGGTGGATGTCTCATCAGTGGTATGAACTGTTCCGACCACCTCCAAACTGGCAACACAACAAAGACTCCAAGTGCTGATGTGAAGCGAGAACAAAGGTCGTGATACCACCACACCACAGCCCGGGATGTGGTGCCGACCGCATAGACAAAGGATAGACTGACAGAAAGATTGGTTGCAGGGAGTATCTGACGGTGGTTTCAATGAAATTCTGATGCGTGGTCTTTGCTTGGACACCTCATGGCCGGCAGACTTGAATCCAACCAAAGCCGTAATGGAGAACAAGCACTATCCGGACACGACGGTGGTCGAACTGCTCGAGTTTGAGGTACCACCCAGCGAGGTGGAGCGATTTATTGAGACCGACGCTCGCGTGTGGACTGCCTACCTCAAATCCTGTCAGGGCTTCCTTGATAAGCAAGGTCGCCTCCCACACTTCTCTCTTGGCTCGTGTGGTCACCTAGTCTCACTGCCATGCAGTGTGGGTGCGGTGTGCGGGGGAGCAGGACACAACAACAGCGAAGCAAGTCCTCTGCGCCGTGTGGTGGGAGAGCATGGGCCTGTGGAAGGCCATTCCGCAATCCGAGCTAGACAAGGTATCATGCTGCAACACGCGCAAGAGCATCAACCTCAACTATCCCTGACACCCGCAACTTGGGCACAGGTGCAGGAGCAGTTCGTGCGAGCGCTCGACGGCAGAGAGTACCCCATCACCAAAGCCGACGCTTTTGAACTCCGGAAGACCGCCACGCTCGCGCCCACCACCAGCGACGCCTGTGCCATCACCCAACTCTCAAACAAGTGAATCTTTTCGCCGACCTCAAGTGAAGAGTGTTGACTCTGCCTTGCGGGGATGATGCGAGGAGAGCACATTTTGAACGCAAAAGCGGGAAGATGACAAAAAAACAAAGATAGAGAGTGGGGAGGCGCGAGAGGCGCTAAGAGGAGGTCCAGTTGTTGCGGTAGATTGCGTCGGCCACCTTAATGACCTCTCCCTGCTCCTTGACGTCGTGCACGCGAATGATGTTCGCTCCACCAGCGACAGCCGCGGTAGATGTCGCAGCAGTGCCCCAGCCGCGCAGCTTCGGCTTGCTCTCCGCTTCGCCTGAATTTTAATAAGAAATATATAAATATATATATATATTAGTTATTATTTCTAATACTAAAGATTGCAGAAAAAATAACTTTGAAATGAGATAAAATCGTACCGCCAACGATCTTGCCGAGGAAACCCTTGCGCGAGGCGCCAACCAGCATGGCGTAGCTCTCTCCCACCTGGGCAAGAAATAGATCACGACCACGGTCAGCGTGGTGGCTGTTATCATGGATTGGATCAGCGGCGGACCGCAACGTCGTACCTCGCGATGGAGCTGCTTGAGCCGTCGGAGGATCTCCAAATTGTGATCGGCCGTCTTGGCAAACCCAATCCCTGTACACACGAAACCACATGGGACACGTTGGCGTGCACGCACGCACGCATCGTGTCGTGTCGTGTCGTGTCGTGTCGTGTCGTGTCGTGTCGTGTCGTGTCGTGTCGTGTCGTGTCGTGTCGTGTCGTGTCGTGTCGTGAATGGTACCAGCGTCAAGAATGATGTTCCATCTGGGAATTCCAGCAAGCTGTGCCGAATCGGCTCGCTGCCTCAACACGCGGGTAACCTCGTCGAGCATCTTGCCGCCGTAGTCGGTGTTGACTGGCTGCATCATCGTCTGCGGCGTGCTGTTGTCGGCCCGGCCACACCAGCGATGAGGCGACCACCAATTAACCACCCACCCAACCCAACCCAACCAGCGCGCATAGACGGAGAGAAGGCAGTACCCTCTCATGTGCATGAGAACGATGGGAACCTGGTATTGGTGAGCCACGGACAAGATCTTCTCGTCGTAGACTCCCCCGCTGATGTCGTTGATCACATCAGCCCCTGTTCACGCGTACGACATATCAAGTTAACGAGAGAGGCCTGGCCTACTCACGCTCGTGCCGCACTCACCCACTTTAATGGCCTCCTCGGCGACGGACGAGTAGAAGGTGTCGATCGAGATCGGGACGTTCTGCGCGTAATGTGTGCGGGCGATTGCGTGTGAGGCGTGCGAGGCGGGAGAGGGGAGGGGCGGGCTGCAGGGCCAAAACCAACCTTCATCCAGGCGCAGTTGGCTTCGCTCCTCAGCGCCTGCACGAGGGGCACCACTCGCCTGATCTCCTCGTCGGCCGAGAGCAGCGTCGACCGGGGGTTGGTCGACTGCCCGCCGATGTCGAGAATGTGGGCACCGCCCTCGACCTACAAACACAGCGAGGGAGAGGGGAGAGGGGGGCACAGGTGAGCATATCGCTGGTTGCGTGGGCCGCGTGGCCAATGAAACGTCGACTCACCAACTGCTTGGCGTGGTTGACGGCTGTCTCCACGTCGTAGAAGTCGCCGCCATCGCTGAAGCTATCGGGCGTGGCGTTGATGATGCCCTGTGTGCGGCGACGGCGCGGTTGCCCCCCCCCCGCACGAAGCGATGATGAGCGAGTGCGGCGCGCGGGCGGGCGTTTTCTGCGCGATAGTGCGGGTACCATGACGAACGTCTTCTCGCTCCAGGTCCAGAGCTGTGAGCGAATGGGCGTGACCCTGTACAGTTTGTGCTGCGGCAGCTCGTTGAACAGCTGTGTGACTGTCACACAACGACAACAACAACAGTTTGTCACGGCACCCATGTCAGCAAGTACACACACCACGCTGGAGACAGCGAGAAAAGGTGAGGACGCACCAGTCTTCTTCAGGATCGGGTGCACATAGTCCGCAGCGATACTGGATTGAGAGAAAGAAACATCAGCGTTGACGTTCATCATCGCCACACACACACACACACACACACACACACACACACACACACACACACACACACACACACACACACACACAACTATTCGAGGCACCGGCGTACTCCTTCAACGGGCCCAGCACGAAGTCGCGCTCAGGAATTCTGGTAGAACGACAAAGAAAGGAAGAGTGAGCAAGCGCGGTTCGGCTGGAGCACGCCCAACGGGGTAATTGCCTGGAGTCCGAACCTCGAGTGAGGGATGATGAGGGATTCGTCACTCCGGTGGATGTGGATCGAGTCGTAGAACAGAATGTCGACGTCGATGCATCGCGGGCCAAAGCGGATCTGCGCGCGCGGGAACACCGCAGCCACACACACAACACACAACACACACGTATGTATGAGCCATTGGGGCCCCGAGGAGGAGAGGGATCAGTGGTGGGGGGTGCATACGCCTCCAGTAGTGCGACCAAGCTTCTGTTCGACGCTCTTGACCAAGTCGAGCAGCTCGCCGGGCGTGAGCTTCGTTCGAATCTGAACGGCGCGCGAGTTGAGTTTATGCGCAGTTGGAGTCAACACACGTTTCCTCATCTTGAAGAGCTCTTCTCCGTCACCATCATTCAACCCACACCACACAACACACGGACCTTGCACGCCGCGTTCAAGAACGCCGGCTGGTCCACCACGTAGGCCGGAGGCGTCTGTGCAGCATCGGGGCGAAGCTGACGTCAGCAGCGGAATCGTGATTGGTTGCGAAAGCATAGAGGGAGAGGGACAAAGAGAGAGACCTGGTAGAGGGCCGAGGTGCTGATGATGTCGCAGGACTCGGCCAGGACCTTGAGCGCCTTGTAGATGTTGTCCTCCCGCTCGCCCAGGTTGCTGCCCAGCGCCAGGTAGGCCGTGTGCACGCTGTTGCTCCTCCTCTCGGTCTCCTCCGCCGCCACGGCCGGCGCGCCGGCGTCGTTGGGCTTGACGCTCACGGCAGCGGCCTGCGTGGTGGCGGTGGCCGCCTTGGGGGCCTGAGCGCCCTGCTGGAGCAGGAGGGGCTCCTGGTGGAGAAAGAAGTCGCGCGTGCGGTGGACCTCAACGGCGGGACAGCGGGCGAGCGACAGCGCGCAGGGCTTCTCTACGTGGACGATGGCCTCGTCGGCGCCGAACTGGACGCAGCAGATCTTGGCGATGCCCGAGCAGAGGGACTCGAGGGTGTAGTGGTGGGAGTCCTCGGTGTAGGCCACGACGGCCTTGCACACGAGGCTGTAGTTGATCGTGTGTCGCACATCGTCGTGCAGCGCGGCCTGCTTGATGTCGTGGAAGATGACGATGCTGATGTTGATGTTCTGTCGCTTGACGCGCTCCTCTTTGTTGACGCCAAGGATGGCCTGCACCATGAGATCCTTGATGAAGATCTTGTCCTTCGCTGGCATCGACGTCGACGACGTTGAGATTGAAGTCGAAGCGAACTGGCTCATCTTTTTAAAGTGCGATTTAATCTAATCTGCAATTTCGAATCGCGCGAGCTGAGTTGTAGTACGGCAGCACGGGTGGAGCCGAAGTCCGGGAGAAATGGTATGCCACGTAAACAGCAAAGCCTCGATAAAGAGCTTCTCGTTTGCGAGCTGGGTATATCCCAGATCCTAACCCACTCTGCGTCCCTCCGTCTCCAGCAGAAGCGTGAAAGAAACATGGCGCCACAGAACGGAAAAGTTTTTCAGATCATCTCTCCTGCGGTGGAATGTTGAGAACGCAAGATATGCGACATTCTTCCCATTATATGGAATGTATGTCATGCCCTTGGGTTCGCCATGCGGGGATTGCCGTGTGGAGGGATCTCCCCACGAGTTTCCATCACCCTCCTCAACAGATATCTACAATCCTTTTGTCATCCTGTTTCCTCTGTTGTTCGCTCTGCAGACAAGCAAAGAACAAACTTCAATAAGAAGCAAAGCCACAAGCATGCGACGAATGGAGTTTTACGAGTATTTGCCGGGTGGCTTCGGGCACGAGCGTTACAAGAGCTACCTCGCTGAGTTCAGGCGCGCTCTGGCGGAAGCAATCGGCGTCTTCGCCATCGTTCTCGTCTCGTGCTTGGGCAACGCAAGCCCGCACACGTCCGAGCTTGGTGCGTGGTGTCTCTCTGTACTGCCACCACATGCGTACGCACATTGCTAAACTGTGTTTTGGTTGTCATGTTTGGGGGGGGGGGGCTGTCACATATGTGCACAGGCGCTGCGCTGGCTCAGGGGCTGACTATCATGGCGCTGGTCTTCGCCATCGGCCAGGTATCGGGGGCCCACTTCAATCCTTCTACCTCAGTCGCCTTCTCGCTACGTCGAGTGTTTGAGTGGTGGCGTCTTCTCTACTACCTGCCCGCCCAGTTCTTCGGTGCGTCTCAGCATCAGCAGCTCACTGGCTACTTGTACTGAGGCGCTCGACATCACAGGAGCGCTGATGGCGGCCCTGTTGGTGATGGGCTTCCTTGGCGAGAAGGGCGACGTCGGCGCCACGCTCCCCGAGGGCGTGAGCATCGAGGCAGGCCTCGCCATGGAGGTCGTCTTTTCGATGCTCATGAACTTTGTCTACCTTAATGTGGCTGAGCGCGCCAAGGTCGTGGGCGCCAACGGCGCCATCGCCGTCGGCGTCATCGTCACTGCTCTCGGCGTCGTTGGCGGGTACGCAGGCCTATGGCCCCAGCACGTATGCGACGTGGCTTGCACTGACGGAGTGTCGGCGCAGGCCGCTGGGTGGCGCTTCAATGGACCCGTTTCGTTCGCTGGCGCCGGCGCTGTTGGCCGGCGGCAAGCCCCTGCGCGAGGTGTGGATATTCATCGTGGGCCCGCTCCTCGGCGCGGTCCTAGCCGTGTTCTTCACTTTCCTGCTTGGCTCGCGCGTGCATCCCTACGCGACGCTCGACGCCACCGGTACGGGATCCGCCACAGACACAACATACGGAAAGAGAGAGGCTGACACGTGCTACTGTTGGCTGCCACGGCAGGGATTGGTCGTGCGGGGCCGGAAGATGAGGAGGAACAGCGGCTCGAGGAACCCTCGCACCGATGATGAAGAGTGTGTGCAAAGTGAAGAGTGCAATGGTGGTAGCCCTCTATAGGCATGGTAGGGTAGGTGATGATGCATCGGAGCTCGTCGAAGCTCGTTGCGCTCTTCCCATTGCACACACGGAAGGGTGTCGACATAAAGCTTTATGTTTGTAGGCAAGAAAGCAGGGAGCACAATCTGCAGAGGTGGCGAGATGAGCGGGAGCGAAGATGATGGGGAGGAGGTTCGAGATGAGACGGATCCTGACGATGCTGACCCGGACTACGAGCTGCCCAAGCAGAAACGGAAAGAGAAGAGGAAAGAGAAAGATCGGAGCAGGAACAGTCCGTCAACATCCAAAACGCCGCCACCTGCAAACTCGATTTCGAGCAACAAATCGCAGCGGCCAGCCAGCCCCGGCATCATGCGCTACGTGATTGTAAAAGATGAGGTGCAAGATGACGATGATGTTCTTTTCGAAGAGGGGGATGTGGTGAAGGTCGCCCCCGAGCCGATGAAAAACGCAACCGTTCCTGCACCACCCGAGGTTGTTCGTACGTAAGCCCAGCTCTCTCGTGTGCCACACTCACAGACCGCTGTGCCTCACACTGTTGCCGGACGTGCAGGCGTCGAAGAGGCGGAGCTCTTCGAGAGCGGAGACGAGGCCAGCGAGGACAGCCCTGATGACGGTAGGCTCCCGCAAACATGCGTCTGTCTGACCTTTGACGCCACGTCGCACTCACGTGCGTTGTGCGTGCTGCCCGGTCTCTGCGCAGAGGCCATCGAGAAGATGAACCCGAGGCAGCTGCGGCAGGCCCTGCGCAAGCGCAGCATTCCCACCCCCGGCCGGCCCTACGCGGCGCAGATGCGGCAGATGCTGCGTGACCGTATCGAAGCGGTGAAGCGGAAGAGGGCCGCCATCGAACGAGAGCGAGCCCAGCTCGAGAAGGAGCAGCAAGAAGAAGAAGACGAAGAAGAGGTGGTGGAACAACAGCAGCAGCAGCAGCAAGAAGAAGAAGAGGACGATGAAGCTGGGCACGAACGAGCCGTCAAGCGAAGGAGGACACAGCGTGAGGAGAGAGATGATACTGATGATGAACATGAAGCGGCGGAGACAGCTCCCGACGAACAAGAGACCAGGTCGACAGACGACGGCGACGATCAATCGACCGATGAAGAGGTGGAGCAGACGCCGCCACGGAAGAGGACTCGAAGGAGCAAGAAGCCCAAGGAGGAGGAGGAGACCAACTACCCCTTCGACCTCACGAAACTGGAGTTGCAAGCGGACCTGGGTAAAAGGTGCCACTCGTCGCTCTCTCCACACAGCGCGCTTCTCGTGCTAACATGTGTGTTCTTGGGTGCTTGTGTGTGTGTGTGTGTGTGTGTGTGTGTGTGTGTGTGTGTGTGTGTGTGTGTGTGTGTGTGTGTGTGTGGTAAGGAAACTGTTGACCTACGGCACGAAGAAGCAGATGCTGGTGCGTCTCGTCGCAGAGATGCTCGCTACGGGCGAGCTCACCGAGGAGCAGATGAAGACGCGCTCTCGAGCAGCCACGCGGCGGCAGGAAGAGGCATGCGTGACCCACCACGAACGCCGCGAGATCGCCAGGACCGAACGGGAGCGGCGGCGGCGGCGGCGGCGCGCGCAGGCCAAAGCAGCCCTCGACTCCGATCCCGAGGCCTTGAAGAACCAAAAGCGAAGGCAAGGCGAAAGCGAAGCCTCGCCTGCCATCGGCGCTAAAATGAACGAGAGCGGCGAGCCAGACGATGCGAACGTGGAAACGACGCCGACGACGACGACGACGACGACGACAGCGTCAGAGCCCAAGCCTGCGCTGCCCCTGCCACCGCTGCTGCAGAAGCGGCTGGGGATCATGCGCGACCAGGTGACGGCCAAGATGAGCGAAAAGGAGCAGGTGGCGAGGAGGAAGGAGGAGCAGAAGCAGAAGAAGCGAGAGGAGGTGGCCAAGCGCAAGCGCGAGCGGGAGGCCATCATGCAGAAGGCGGACGAGCTGCAGGCCCTCAAGAAGAGCAAGCTCGAGGAGAAGAGGTGGAAGCTCTTCCAGGACCGCCTACGGGAGAAGGAGAACATGCTCTACATGTCCCTGCCCGACCTCAATAAGATGGCCACAGAAAAGAGGAAGCACTTGAGTATCCGAAAACAGGTTAATTTTTGCTATAATTATTATTTTTATTTTAATTCTATTTTATTTTAATGCCTATTTTTTTCCGAGTTTTTTGGGCTAACGAAGCCGGGCCCGGCGTTGTGCAGGAGGCGATCGATCGCGTCGTGGGCCTCACGGGCGACCGCAAGGTGGCGTGGAATCAGGCCGACGACAACGAGATCATCAAGACGCTGGTGGCCGAGGGCGGTCAGCCATCCACGGCGAGCGTAAGGACACGCTTCCGAATCTGGGACACCGATCGCGCGCAGCAAATCGTTACGCAAGTGGCCGCCATCAAAAGGTACCCTTTCTCGCTGTGTGTGTGTGATGTGTGTGTGTGTGTGTGTGTGTGTGTGTGTGTGTGTGTGTGTGTGTGTGTGTGTGGTGTACGATGTGTGTGTGCGTGTGTGATGTGTGCGTGGGTGGGTGCATGTGGCGTATGCCGCCTAACGGGCTGGTTGTAGCGAGGAGGGCGAGGAGGACGTGATGCCACGGCCAAAGAGACGCACGCCGCGGCCGCGCCAAATCGTGGCCCCAACGCCTCTGTCGCCCGACGAGGAGCTCGAGGTCACCCTGCAGCCGGTCACCCTCAACGAAGTGCTCGACTACCGGTACGTGCGCTCCATCACGGTT
>JANDJZ010000541.1:0-11178 GCA_027943245.1 Acanthamoeba sp. SK_2022b | reverse complement strand
CACTCACTCACTGAGACATGGGGCGGCGCGTACTCTGTGTCAGCAGCGTCGTCGTCGTCGTGTGATGATGATGATGGTGGTGTGATGCGTGTTTGCGCACCACCACCACCACCACCACCACCACACACGTCGTCGTCGTCGTCATCGCAGAGTACACGCCGCACGCGTGCGTGTCCTTGTTTGTGTGTTGCTGTTGCTGTTGTTGTTACACAGACAGCAACAGCAACACACAATCAATTTCTCGCGCCACTACTACTACTACTGCATCATTACATAGCCTTGGTTTGTGTTGCCCACCCTCCTATGCTGCTGCTGCTGCTGCAGCAGCTACGAGTGTGTTGGCTCCCTTTCAAGCAGGCCTCGGACTGCCCTTTATGTATAAGAGTAAAGGACGCAATACAAACCAACAGGCGCACATATATATATTGACTGACCGCGACTGACTGACACACGCACACACCCAGTGGTGGCGGTGGGACAGAGGCGCGCAGACACATATATATGGTCCTGTTGGCGAAGCTGCCGTCGGAGATGGACGGTCAAAATACATGTGCACGCACACACACACTACCACTAGTAGTAGTAGTAGTGTAGCACGCAGCACACGCACCTTCCCATCTGGAGATTCTATATAACTAACTAACTTGCTGCGCAAGGCGCATTTCGCACGATGCCCACCACTGGTGTGTCGCTGAGCTCGTCTCTCTCTCTCTCTCTCTCTCTCTGCACATAGCGAGAGAGAGGGAGAGAGATGAGGGAATTGACGACTGCGCACTGACCACCATCAACAACAACAACAGCAGCAACAACAACAATCTCAGATGTGCACACCACACACGCTCTGGTGTGTGCGTTCTACCTGGGGGCTTGTTGTTGTTGCTGCTGTTGTGTTCTGTTGCTCTCTCTTTCTCTGTGCCGCACTGCTGCTGTGCGCAAGCACAACAGCAATACCAGCACGACCGCACTGCCACCCACATGGCCTATCCCAGCAACAGCAAGACTACCACTACTACTACCACTCTGATGAGAGAGTAGCAGGCAGCAACAGCAAGTATCACGGGGACAAGAGCCATGCATGCTTGGGGCATGCGCAAACCACACTACGACCGACGAGACATCACGAACCTCTCTGCTACTCGCACTACTACTACTACTAATTGACACTAGGACACACCGCCACCACCGCCACCCATTGGAGACGCAACAGCAGCAGCAGCAGCAGCACAATGACGACAACGCCGCCCTCCCAAGAGAGAGCATCATCACCATCATCACCACCACCACCACCACCGCCGCCGCCGCCACCAATAGAGTGGAGGGAGGGCTGCCTGACGAGGGCAGCAGCAGCACACACGGAACCGCGCCACGCCTTCCAGCATATAGCAGCAGTATAAGCAGCCAGCAACCAGCAGTTGTGCACACACGTCTTGGGGGGTTAGAGCAGCAGCAGCAGCAGCAGCAACAGCAGCGAGCTCAAAGCAAGCGAGAGAGATGGAGCAGCGGCAGCGGCAGCAGAGAACGGAGCAGCAGCAGCAGCAACCATCATAGCAATAAGTAGGGGTAGGTTAGGTTAGGTGCTAGGTAGAGTAGTACTAGTACTACTACTACCCACACTACTACCCCACTACTACCGCCGCCCTACTACTACGATGACTACTACTACTACTGGGCCCCACTCTCTACCACCACCACTACTACTATTCCAGTGTCTCTCTCACTCACTCTTTACTCACCACCACCACCTGACCACTACCACTACTACCTACTACTCCCCACTACTACTGCGTACTAGCCAACCACAGCTGCCGCCCGCCACCAGCCACCACGGACTAGACACACGCGACACCTCCACGTCACCACCGCAACCACCGCAACCGCAACCAACGTCGCACCTGGTGTGCGTGTGCTGTGCCAGAGCACGTACTATGGGTGTGCGTGTGTGTGTGCAACACGTTGCACACCCACCCACCCATACCACGCACCACCAGCACGCACCCACACCTGCCCACCGCTAGCCAGCCAGCCATCACTACTGGGCGCAGTGCGCCAAGAAATTTTGACCGGCAGGGATTTTGCCCTCTCCCTTATATATGGCTTCGGGACGTCTTCTCCCTTTGCCTCGTATTTTTGCTTTCTCCGGCCGGAGTTTTTAAAACCGCGGCCGCCCCCCCCGGCCGGTTCTCCGTGGCCGGCCGGCCGGCTGGCTGTGTGTGTGTGTGTGATGTGAAACGAGGGGTGCATTGTGTGCGCCCATGTGTGCTGAGTTCACCACACGCAACGTCGCACGCCTTGCACGTGCTGCAAGCCCGCTACACACGTTTGAACATTTGGGTTTTCTCGCAGGGACCAACGCAACAGCGCCGCTCGGTCGCACAACGCCTGCACTACCATGCCTCGCGTCTATCAGGTCTTGTAGAGCGGCTCATGGGGAACACTCCAGTGAAGCTGCGACGTCGCTGCACTAGCGTGCAGGTCGGCTAAGCATCGCTGTGCATTTCGTGTTACGCAAAAAACATAGCCCCCCCCCCGGGCGCCCAAAAAACACAAAGTCCAAAATCTCGCGGGGACCACCGGAACGCCACCGTCTGGTCGCGCAACGCCTGCACCATTATGACTCGCGTCTGTCAGACCTTGTAGAGCGGCTCACGGAGCACATTTGAGTCAAGGTGCCACGTTGCTGCACTAGCGTGCGAGCCGGCTGAGCAGCGCTGGTGCACGCCGTGTCACGCGCAAAACACAAAGCCCGTGGCAGCGACAACACGATGCCGTCAGCGTGCAACGACCTGTGCATCGCGTGCACCTGTGCCTGGGCAACACATTGCACTCAGCCACGCACGACGTGCACGTGCTGCAAGCCCGCTACACACGTTTGAACATCCCACACAAAAAACACGGCCAAAACACATGGGCGTCTGGTGACACAAAAACACATGGTGCTAGAGCGTGCAACCTATAGTGCATCGTGTGCAGCTATGCGTGGGGAGCTCATCACACGCAACCACGCACGCTGTGCACGCGCTGCAAGCCCGCTACACACGTTTGAATATTTGCGTTTTTCTCGCAGGGACCGACGCGACAGCACCGCTTGGTCGCACAACGCCTGCACTACCGTGCCTCGCGTCTGTCAGACCTTGTAGAGCGGCTCACGAAGCACACGCCAGTGAAGCTGCGACGACGCTGCACTAGCGTGCAGGTCGGCTAAGCATCGCTGTGCATTTCGTGTTACGCAAAAAACATAGCCCCCCCCCGCCGCGGCCCAAAAAAAACACAAAGTCCAAAATCTCGCGGGGACGACCGGCGCGCCGCCTGGTCGCGCAACGCCTGCACCAAAACAACTCGCGTCTGTCAGGTCTTGTAGAGCGTCTCAAGGGCATGCTTGTGTACGGTCATGACATGTTGTGACGATAGCGTGCAAGGGCGCTGGCGCGTCGCCGAGTTTGCTAGGGGGCTCACGCCACTTGCCATTGAAGCGCCACCGCACGTTGAGTACGTACTCTCTCTCTCGCTCTCGGCTGCGGCAACCCCGACTACTACGACTACCTACCTACCTACCTACCTACCAGGTAGTATGCGGGGGGCGGGGGGATGAACAAGCGGCGTGGCGCGAGCCCCCTAGGTAGGCTTCTCTCCCCGCCCCGACCGTACCACACGAGCTGGGGGGCTGCCCGTGTGGGTACGCGGCGACCGCACGGGGGAAAGCACGGGGTGTGGTGCTCTCGACCCCCTGAGGTGGCCCCTTATATATATGGCTTCGGGACGTCTGCTCCCTTTGCCTCGCATTTTTGCTTTCTCCGGCCGGAGTTTGCAAAACGGCCGCGACCGATAGGGAGACCAATGCAACAGCACCGCTTGGTCGCGCAACGGCTGCACCTACATGCCTCGCGTCTGTCAGACTTTGTAGAGCGGCTCACGGAGCACATTTGAGTCAAGGTGCCACGTTGCTGCACTAGCGTGCGAGCCGGCTGAGCAGCGCTGGTGCATGTCGTGTCACGCGGAAAACACAAAGCCCGTGGCAGCGACAACACGATGCTGTCAGCGTGCAACGACCTATGCATCGCGTGCACCTGTGTCTGGGCAACACGTTGCATGCAGCCACGCACGCCGTGAACGTGCTGCAAGCCCGCTACGCATGTTTGAACACCCGTGTTTTTTGTTGTGTGGGACCAACGCAACAGCACCGCTTGTTCGCACAATGCCTGCACCGCCATGCTTCGCGTCTAGTAGGTCTTGTAGAGCGGCTCACGGAGCACACGGCAGTGAAGCTGCGACGTCGCTGCACTAGCGTGCAGGTCGGCTAAGCATCGCTGTGCATTTCGTGTTATGCGGAAAACACAAAGCCCATGGCAGCGACAACACGATGCCGTCAGCGTGCAACGACCTGTGCATCGCATGCGCCTGTGTCTGGGCAACACATTGCACTCAGCTAAGCACGCCGTGCACGTGCTGCAAGCCCGCTACACACGTTTGAACATCGACACAAACACACACGGCTAAAAACACATGGGCGTCCGGTGACACAAAAACACATGGTGCTAGAGCGTGCAACCTATAGTGCATCGTGTGCGCCCATGTGTGCTGAGTTCATCACACGCAACCACGCACGCCGTGCATGCGCTGCAAGCCCGCTACACACGTTTGAATATTTGCGTTTTTCTCGCGGGGACCGACGCGACAGCACCGCTTGGTCGCACAACGCCTGCACCACCGTGCCTCGCGTCTAGTAGGTCTTGTAGAGCGGCTCATGGAGCACATGAGAGTGAAGCTGCGACGTCGCTGCACTAGCGTGCAGGTCGGCTGAGCATCGCTGTGCATTTTGTGTTACGCAAAAAACATAGCCCCCCCCGCCGCGGCCCAAAAAAAACACAAAGTCCAAAATCTCGCGGGACGACCGGAACGCGCCGCCTGGTCACGCAATGGCTGCACCAGCGCACCTCGCATGCAGCAGGCCTTGTAGAGCAACTCGTGGGCATGCTCATACATGCCATGACATGTTGTGACGCTAGCGTGCAAGGGCGCTGGCGCGTCGCCGAGGTTGCTAGGGGGCTCGCGCCACATGTAGTTGAAGCGCCACCGCACGTTGAGTACGTACTCTCTCGCTCTCGGCTGCGGCAACCCCGACTACTACTATACTTACGACTACGACTACTCCCACCTACTACTAGTAGTAGTCGTAGTAGTAGTAGTAGTCGTAGTAGTAGGGGAAGCGGCGCGAGCCCCCTAGGTAGGCTTCTCTCCCCTCCCCGACCGTACCACACGAGCTGGGGGGCTGCCCGTGTGGGTACGTGGCGACCGCACGGGGGAAAGCACGGGGTGTGGTGCTCTCGACCCCCTGAGGTGGCCCCTTATATATATGGCTTCGGGACGTCTGCTCCCTTTGCCTCGTATTTTTGCTTTCTCCGGCCGGAGTTTGCAAAACGGCCGGCCGCGACCGATAGAGGGACCAATGCAACCGCGCCGTCTGGTCGCGCAACAGCTGCACCTACATGCCTCGCGTCTGTCAGACTTTGTAGAGCGGCTCACGGAGCACATTTGAGTCAAGGTGCCACGTTGCTGCGCTAGCGTGCGAGCCGGCTGAGCAGCGCTGGTGCACCTTGTCGTCGTGTCACGGCGGCGATGGGCCCCACACACACACCAAAAAAACACACAACATGGTGCTAGAGCGTGCAACGAGTGGTGCATTGTGTGCGCCCATGTGTGCTGAGTTCACCACACGCAACGTCGCACGCCTTGCACGTGCTGCAAGCCCGCTACACACGTTTGAACATTTGGGTTTTCTCGCAGGGACCGACGCGACAGCACCGCTTGGTCGCACAACGGCTACACCAGCGTGCCTCGCGTCTGTCAGACCTTGTAGAGCGGCTCGCGGGCCACATGCCTGTGAAGGTGCCATGTCGCTGCACTAGCGTGCAGGTCGGCTGAGCAGCGCTGTGCATTGTGCGTTAGGCGCAAATTTGTGTTTCTCCGTGTTTTTCGCGTAACGCACAATGCACAGCGATGCTCAGCCGACCTGCACGCTAGTGCAGCGACGTCGCAGCTTCACTAGAGTGTGCCCCGTGAGCCGCTCTACAAGACCTACTAGACGCGAGGCATGGTAGTGCAGGCGTTGTGCGACCAAGCGGCGCTGTTGCGTTGGTCCCTGCGAGAAAACCCAAATGTTCAAACGTGTGTAGCGGGCTTGCAGCACGTGCAAGGCGTGCGACGTTGCGTGTGGTGAACTCAGCACACATGGGCGCACACAATGCACCACTCGTTGCACGCTCTAGCACCATGTTGTGTGTTTTTTTGGTGTGTGTGTGGGGCCCATCGCCGCCGTGACACGACGACAAGGTGCACCAGCGCTGCTCAGCCGGCTCGCACGCTAGCGCAGCAACGTGGCACCTTGACTCAAATGTGCTCCGTGAGCCGCTCTACAAAGTCTGACAGACGCGAGGCATGTAGGTGCAGCTGTTGCGCGACCAGACGGCGCGGTTGCATTGGTCCCTCTATCGGTCGCGGCCGGCCGTTTTGCAAACTCCGGCCGGAGAAAGCAAAAATACGAGGCAAAGGGAGCAGACGTCCCGAAGCCATATATATAAGGGGCCACCTCAGGGGGTCGAGAGCACCACACCCCGTGCTTTCCCCCGTGCGGTCGCCACGTACCCACACGGGCAGCCCCCCAGCTCGTGTGGTACGGTCGGGGCGGGGAGAGAAGCCTACCTAGGGGGCTCGCGCCGCTTCCCCTACTACTACTACGACTACTACTAGTAGTAGGTGGTAGTAGTCGTAGTCGTAAGTATAGTAGTAGTCGGGGTTGCCGCAGCCGAGAGCGAGAGAGTACGTACTCAACGTGCGGTGGCGCTTCAACTACATGTGGCGCGAGCCCCCTAGCAAACTCGGCGACGCGCCAGCGCCCTTGCACGCTAGCGTCACAACATGTCATGGCATGTATGAGCATGCCCACGAGTTGCTCTACAAGGCCTGCTGCATGCGAGGTGCGCTGGTGCAGCCATTGCGTGACCAGGCGGCGCGTTCGGGTCGTCCCGCGAGATTTTGGACTTTGTGTTTTTTTTGGGCCGCGGCGGGGGGGGGGCTATGTTTTTTGCGTAACACAAAATGCACAGCGATGCTCAGCCGACCTGCACGCTAGTGCAGCGACGTCGCAGCTTCACTCTCATGTGCTCCATGAGCCGCTCTACAAGACCTACTAGACGCGAGGCACGGTGGTGCAGGCGTTGTGCGACCAAGCGGTGCTGTCGCGTCGGTCCCCGCGAGAAAAACGCAAATATTCAAACGTGTGTAGCGGGCTTGCAGCGCATGCACGGCGTGCGTGGTTGCGTGTGATGAACTCAGCACACATGGGCGCACACGATGCACTATAGGTTGCACGCTCTAGCACCATGTGTTTTTGTGTCACCGGACGCCCATGTGTTTTTAGCCGTGTGTGTTTGTGTCGATGTTCAAACGTGTGTAGCGGGCTTGCAGCACGTGCACGGCGTGCTTAGCTGAGTGCAATGTGTTGCCCAGACACAGGCGCATGCGATGCACAGGTCGTTGCACGCTGACGGCATCGTGTTGTCGCTGCCATGGGCTTTGTGTTTTCCGCATAACACGAAATGCACAGCGATGCTTAGCCGACCTGCACGCTAGTGCAGCGACGTCGCAGCTTCACTGCCGTGTGCTCCGTGAGCCGCTCTACAAGACCTACTAGACGCGAAGCATGGCGGTGCAGGCATTGTGCGAACAAGCGGTGCTGTTGCGTTGGTCCCACACAACAAAAAACACGGGTGTTCAAACATGCGTAGCGGGCTTGCAGCACGTTCACGGCGTGCGTGGCTGCATGCAACGTGTTGCCCAGACACAGGTGCACGCGATGCATAGGTCGTTGCACGCTGACAGCATCGTGTTGTCGCTGCCACGGGCTTTGTGTTTTCCGCGTGACACGACATGCACCAGCGCTGCTCAGCCGGCTCGCACGCTAGTGCAGCAACGTGGCACCTTGACTCAAATGTGCTCCGTGAGCCGCTCTACAAAGTCTGACAGACGCGAGGCATGTAGGTGCAGCCGTTGCGCGACCAAGCGGTGCTGTTGCATTGGTCTCCCTATCGGTCGCGGCCGTTTTGCAAACTCCGGCCGGAGAAAGCAAAAATGCGAGGCAAAGGGAGCAGACGTCCCGAAGCCATATATATAAGGGGCCACCTCAGGGGGTCGAGAGCACCACACCCCGTGCTTTCCCCCGTGCGGTCGCCGCGTACCCACACGGGCAGCCCCCCAGCTCGTGTGGTACGGTCGGGGCGGGGAGAGAAGCCTACCTAGGGGGCTCGCGCCACGCCGCTTGTTCATCCCCCCGCCCCCCGCATACTACCTGGTAGGTAGGTAGGTAGGTAGGTAGTCGTAGTAGTCGGGGTTGCCGCAGCCGAGAGCGAGAGAGAGAGTACGTACTCAACGTGCGGTGGCGCTTCAATGGCAAGTGGCGTGAGCCCCCTAGCAAACTCGGCGACGCGCCAGCGCCCTTGCACGCTATCGTCACAACATGTCATGACCGTACACAAGCATGCCCTTGAGACGCTCTACAAGACCTGACAGACGCGAGTTGTTTTGGTGCAGGCGTTGCGCGACCAGGCGGCGCGCCGGTCGTCCCCGCGAGATTTTGGACTTTGTGTTTTTTTTGGGCCGCGGCGGGGGGGGGCTATGTTTTTTGCGTAACACGAAATGCACAGCGATGCTTAGCCGACCTGCACGCTAGTGCAGCGTCGTCGCAGCTTCACTGGCGTGTGCTTCGTGAGCCGCTCTACAAGGTCTGACAGACGCGAGGCACGGTAGTGCAGGCGTTGTGCGACCAAGCGGTGCTGTCGCGTCGGTCCCTGCGAGAAAAACGCAAATATTCAAACGTGTGTAGCGGGCTTGCAGCGCGTGCACAGCGTGCGTGGTTGCGTGTGATGAGCTCCCCACGCATAGCTGCACACGATGCACTATAGGTTGCACGCTCTAGCACCATGTGTTTTTGTGTCACCAGACGCCCATGTGTTTTGGCCGTGTTTTTTGTGTGGGATGTTCAAACGTGTGTAGCGGGCTTGCAGCACGTGCACGTCGTGCGTGGCTGAGTGCAATGTGTTGCCCAGGCACAGGTGCACGCGATGCACAGGTCGTTGCACGCTGACGGCATCGTGTTGTCGCTGCCACGGGCTTTGTGTTTTGCGCGTGACACGGCGTGCACCAGCGCTGCTCAGCCGGCTCGCACGCTAGTGCAGCAACGTGGCACCTTGACTCAAATGTGCTCCGTGAGCCGCTCTACAAGGTCTGACAGACGCGAGTCATAATGGTGCAGGCGTTGCGCGACCAGACGGTGGCGTTCCGGTGGTCCCCGCGAGATTTTGGACTTTGTGTTTTTTGGGCGCCCGGGGGGGGGCTATGTTTTTTGCGTAACACGAAATGCACAGCGATGCTTAGCCGACCTGCACGCTAGTGCAGCGACGTCGCAGCTTCACTCTTATATGCCCCGTGAGCCGCTCTACAAGACCTACTAGACGCGAGGCACGGTGGTGCAGGCGTTGTGCGACCAAGCGGTGCTGTCGCGTCGGTCCCCGCGAGAAAAACGCAAATATTCAAACGTGTGTAGCGGGCTTGCAGCGCGTGCACAGCGTGCGTGGTTGCGTGTGATGAGCTCCCCACACATAGCTGCACACGATGCACTATAGGTTGCACGCTCTAGCACCATGTGTTTTTGTGTCACCGGACGCCCATGTGTTTTGGCCGTGTTTTTTGTGTGGGATGTTCAAACGTGTGTAGCGGGCTTGCAGCACGTGCACGGCGTGCTTAGCTGAGTGCAACGTGTTGCCCAGGCACAGGTGCACGCGATGCACCACACGTTGCACGCTGACGGCATCGTGTTGTCGCTGCCATGGGCTTTGTGTTTTGCGCGTGACACGAAATGCACAGCGATGCTTAGCCGACCTGCACGCTAGTGCAGCGACGTCGCAGCTTCACTGCCATGTGCTCCGCGAGCCGCTCTACAAGGCTCGACAGACGCGAGGCATGTCGGTGCAGGCGTTGTGCGACCAAGCGGTGCTGTTGCGTTGGTCCCGCGCGACAAAAAACACGGGTGTTCAAACATGTGTAGCGGGCTTGCAGCGCGTGCACGGCGTGCGTAGTTGAGTGCAACGTGTTGCCCAGGCACGGGTGCACGCGATGCACAGGTCGTTGCACGCTGACAGCATCGTGTTGTCGCTGCCACGGGCTTTGTGTTTTGAGCGTGACACGACATGCACCAGCGCTGCTCAGCCGGCTCGCACGCTAGTGCAGCAACGTGGCACCTTGACTCGAATATGCCCTGCGAGCTACTCTACAAGGTCTGACAGACGCAAGGCATGTGGGTGAAGGCGTTGTGTGACCAGACGGTGGCGTTCCGGTGGTCCCCGCCGCGAGATTTTGGACTTTGCGGTTTTTGTTTTTTTTTTCCGGTCGGTCGGTCCGTGGTCTGGGGGTGGTGGTGTCGGAGATGAGGAGAAAACACCATGCACGATATCGGCGCAAAACGAGTGGTGCATTGTGTGCGCCCATGTGTGCTGAGTGCACCACACGCAACGTCGCACGTCGTGCACGTGCTGCAAGCCCGCTACACACGTTTGAACATTTGGGTTTTCTCGCAGGGACCGACGCGACAGCACCGCTTGGTCGCGTAACGCCTGCACCACCGTGCCTCGCGTCTGTCAGACCTTGTAGAGCGGCTCGCGGGCCACATGCCTGTGAAGGTGCCATGTCGCTGCACTAGCGTGCAGGTCGGCTGAGCAGCGCTGTGCATTGTGCGTTAGGCGCAAATTTGTGTTTCTCCGTGTTTTTCGCGTAACGCACAATGCACAGCGATGCTTAGCCGACCTGCACGCTAGTGCAGCGACGTCGCAGCTTCACTGGAGTGTTCCCCATGAGCCGCTCTACAAGACCTGATAGACGCGAGGCATGGTAGTGCAGGCGTTGTGCGACCGAGCGGCGCTGTTGCGTTGGTCCCTGCGAGAAAACACAAATGTTCAAACGTGTGTAGCGGGCTTGCAGCACGTGCAAGGCGTGCGACGTTGCGTGTGGTGAACTCAGCACACATGGGCGCACACAATGCACCACTCGTTTCACATCACACACACACACACAGCCAGCCGGCCGGCCGGCCACGGAGAACCGGCCGGGGGGGGCGGCCGCGGTTTTAAAACC
>JANDJZ010000540.1:0-14155 GCA_027943245.1 Acanthamoeba sp. SK_2022b | reverse complement strand
CTCTGCAACACATTCCCCCCCCCTCTCGTGAGGCCACCGCCGGCGGATTGCGTAAGCTCCAGCGCGTGTAGAGCGTACCGGCGGTGGTCCACTGGTGCTGGGAGAGTAGCTTGAGCGCATCTGCCTCGCTTGGGGGATCCTGCGCGAGTGGGAGGGGTGTGTCACGCGTGCGTGGTGGGCGTGGGGCGGCAGGGGAGGGCAAGTGGCGTGGACCAGAGGGGAGGGGGCGAGGGGGTACCAGGGGGAGAACGGCGAGGAGGGGGGAGTACAGCTCGGGGTATCCGGTGTGGTGAAGCATCAGCACGTGGAGGAGCTCCGTGAGGCCTGCGGTCACGAGGGGCAGCCAGTGCGCTGCGGCGGGAGAGGGAGAGGGCAGCTCTGTGGTCGTTGACGATGGCGCGCGCACATGCGCTCGAGGAGCTCAGGACCGATCGCGGGGGGGGGTTGCCACAGGGAGTGCTGGTGGGGGAGTTGGGGGGGAGTACGGCTGGACGGCGAGTCGAACAGGGCGAGGAGGGTGGAGATGGTGCGGTGGGGGACGATCTGCGCAGCGTACACCTGGGACAGCGCGGGATCGGGGGTGTGCTGCGTTTCGCTTGCAACGGCCGCCTCCCAGTCCACCGCCGCAGGGAGGGGCTGAGGGGGCGCGCCTCGGCTTTCCTGCTATGCGACGGTGAGCGGAAAAGCAGAGAGAGGGGGGAGAGAGCAAGTTGACGGTGATGCGACAGTACCGGTTCCGTGACTCGCATGCTTTTGGCTGGCGTTCGCTCTTGCTCCTGGGCCCCCTCTCGCTGCCTCTTGTGGTGGCTGTCGGAGTCTCCGTTCGTTGGGCACTCGCGCACGAGGGTCGACGCCAGCCTCGTCAGATCGGGGAGGAGGGCGTGAAAGATCGTGGGGCTGTGCTGATAGCCTATAGGCCGTCGTGCGCCACCAAAGCGATGAGAGGGGGGGGGATCCTGCCTTGTGATTGGTGGTGGAGAGAGAGGCACGCACCCAATAGGAGGCAGCGCAACACGCGGAGAGCGCCCACGCGCAGCTCAGGCACGAACATCTGGTTCAGGGCTGCGAGCGCAGGTTGGCGACGCGAGCAACGCCATGATGACTGGGAGGGGGGGAGGGAGGGACAGAGTGCGCGTGGGACGGAGGCGCACCAATGTGCGCCGATTTGACGGTGAGGGAGGCCACCACCGAGTACCGCTTGGCTTGAGCCAACGCGCGCAGCAGACCGACCACCCACTCCCCTGATGGTGATCGCCGCAGCCATCATTCGTGCGAGCTGGATGAGCAACGGACACAGCACAGCTTTCGCAAGACGACGATCTCGAGTGATAACTGGGCGCGCGCGCGTTGATGGGAGAAAGGAAGGAGGGAGGGAGAGCACCGATGCGGTGGGAGAGGGGCCAGCTTATGAGATGCACCAAGGCGAGCTCCACTTCGGCGTCCTTTGCCCCAGAAGCCGGGTGAGCAATGAGATCGGCCGCTCTGTACCAGTTGCACCGCCGGCGTGATGCATCAGATGGAGAGGAACAGAAACAGAGAAAGAGAGAGAGAGAGAGAGAGGAGAGAGGAAAGCAAGAAGCAGCAGTGCGCGGTGTACCGGGCGATGTAGATGGAGGGCACGTTCTGAAGGACGGCGGCGAGAGCGAACGAAGGGACGCCCTCACTGGACGCGGACGCGGGCTTGGCCAACAGGATAAACACCTGCAGGAGCTGGGCCAAGACCTTGTCCTCTCTGTGGTGTGTGTGTGTGTGTGTGTGTGTGTGTGTGTGTGTGTGTGTGTGTGTGTGTGTGTCCCACCGCGGTGGCCCACAGACATGTCCATCGTCAAGCCACCGCGGCGCCTCCCTCGGTCCTTGCCGGACAACTTCTGTCTCGTGGGGGCGGCCATGACTTACCGGTTGCCGCACGCGTGGAGGAGGAGAGTGGTGAGCAGCCCAGCCCTGGTGTCGTACACGAGGCCCGCCTCACCTCCGTGATCCGCAGCAGAAGAGTCGGTCGCGCTCACTCCGGCCAGCCAGTCCAGCGCGACCTGGAGGCGGCGGCGGCGGGTGCAGCAGAAGTGGAGAGACCGTGAGCGGATTGGCGGCGGGGCAGGCAAGAGCCGGTGGAGGACGCACCTGAGGCACATCCACCGCGGGAGGGCGAGCGCTGGGCACGCACAACAACAGCTGCGCGAGCTCAACCTGCACGTTCATAAGCACACAAACGCACGCACGCACGCACACGTGAGGTGCAACACCAAGAAGAAGAAGATGATGATGGCCACTGGCCACTGGCGGTGTTTTGACCTGAAGCAACGGAGAGGCGTAGTCCCGTAGGAGGGGCGCGAGGTGCGGGTGGAGGTCACCGCTGATCCGCAGCACGCCGACGGCGTCGTCTTTGCCTGCGCTCCCGAGTTGTTGTTGGTTGTTGTTTGTTGTTTGTTTGTTTGTTGTTGGTTGTTGGTTGTTGGTTGGGTCATTAGGGCTGGAAGCGAATGAGCCACCCGGGAGGGTCTTACCCCTGAGGGTGAGGGCCAGACGCAGGAGATGGACCACCTGGTGGAGCATGTGCGTCTGCAGGCTGCGCTGGTGAGGACCGATCATGCCCAACTGCAGTTGGGGCAACCAGGAGGCTGGTACCATGTCGGTGAGGTAGTCGGTCAAGCGCTTTGCGGTGAAGAAGGTGGCAGCCCACTTGCCCTGGCCCGGTTGCGCGGCAAGGTGAGCCATGAGCAGCTCTCCCATCCTGCAGCCCTGCCGTGTCAGCGCAAGAGGACAAAAAAAATGACACCAGAGAATGAAGATGAAGAAGATAGCAGGAGCAGGCACGTGGGCTCCGGGGCGAGACCCAGAAGCAGTTCTGAAGCGAGCTGGTAGAGTGAGTGGCTGGCTTCTTCACCCACAGGACGGCATGTGGGTAAAATTTGTCGTAGAACGGCTACTTTGGCTTCATCGGGGTGCCTTGACAAGAGCAACCCACGCACCACTTTCTCCATCGATCGTCAGGTGAGATGCAGGGCAACTTTTCTTTTTAAAAGAAATAGTTAAAAACAACCACAAAAAAAGATATTTATCGGCAGACAAAATCCCACGCAAAAAGAAATGCCAGCCTTTTCTTTTTGGCAGTGGGACAAGCTGGCCACCAAAGATGACGGACACCCTCCGCGCAGAAGTGCGCCCTCATCCTACTCTCTCAGGTGAGGTGGAGTTCGTGTCCAAGGATGCGCTGCTGGTACATCCCCCCTCCCCAAATTAGACTCGTCATTTCCATCTTGCTTGTTTGAATTTTTACAATTTATTGGCTGGGGGAAGTCCTTCGACCGTGGATTTTTCGTGGCGGTGAAGGGGATCCAGCTCCTCCGCCAGCATAATCGCCGCACCACCATCGTGTCAATTGCTGGTACTGCAAGACATCTTGCTTCCTGAGGCCCTAGTTGTTGTTGCCACAGGCTCACGCGCAAGTGTGCAGGACCGTCGGGTGCAGGCAAGACGAGTATTGCCAAAAAGATAGCGGAGGTCATCCCGAAGAGCCTGTACGCTCCGGCCTGTCCCACTAATTAAAAATATATATTATAGAAAAAATAATAATAATAATAATAATAAATGGCCACTCCTTTCCGGCGACGTGATGCTCACGCAGCTGCACACACACACCGAATCCTCAGAGTGGTATCGCTGGACAACTATCTTGACGGCTCGCGTGTGGTGGAGGAGAACTACGACGATTACCGTCTGGTCGATTTCGAGCTTCTCGTCAAGAACCTTACGGTGCGAGACACACACACCCTCTCTCTTTGTTCTGGGTGTAGTATGTCTGGGTGTACAAAAAAAACGTTTTTTGATTTGTTACGTTTGGGCCATGGCCCAGTTTTGCACTGACCTGGTGGGCATCGGTTCGGAGTGGCGCAGGATCTGAAAGAGGGACGAGAGACGGATCTGCCGCTGTACGATTTCCGGCGGAGCGGCCGGTACGCTTACCTGCACGTGTCTCCACCTGAGTCGCGCGTCGTCATCGTGGAGGGCACCTACGCTCTCCATGAGCGCGTGCGCGGTCTCGTCGACCTGGCCATTTCCGTCTCCGGAGGGGTCCATTTCGACCTCGTCAAGCGCATCTTCCGTGGTACTGTACCACTGGCGTGCACCTGGCAGACCTGCTCCTCTTGAAGAAGGGACCCTCAACGTCGCGCTTGCTCTCCTCTCTCTCTCTCTCTCTCTTGGCTCTTTGGCTTCTTTCAGACATTCAGCGCACCGGGCAGGAACCTCGGGAGGTCATCCAGCAGATCACGGAGACGGTCTACCCGATGTACAAGGCACAAGGCCCTTCCTCTTCTTTCTGGGCACTTGGTCTCGGTTGGCCTTTCTTCGAATGGGTGAAACCTGCGCCTCATCCTCCCCACAATTATATATATATATATTTATAACGCAGGCGTTCATTGAACCCGACCTCGAAAAGGCACACATTCGCATTGTGAATAGCTTCAACCCGTTCAGCGGCCTCTTGAATCCCATCTACACCCTCAAGTCGGCTACAGTACGCCCACAGATCTGTGTCTCCCTTGCACCTTCGACGTGGTCGCTCTGTCTAAAGCTCTCACCGCACGCACGCACGCACGCATGCCGGTGCAGGCTGTTCCGCGGGAGAAGATAGAAGAAGTGGTGAAGAGCACGCTCTCTTCGATGGGCAAGGTAGCCAAGGATGTCCGCACCGACTACTATTATGGCACGTGCCTCGAGGAGTCCCCACCCCCCGCCGCCCTGCGCCTTGGTGCTCATGTCTCTTAAATTATAGACATCTATCTGCGCCCTCCCGAAATCAACGAACACCACAACCCCGAGCAGCCTATGTACGTCTCGTATCTCTCTCTCTCTCTCTCTCCACACACACACACACACACACACACACACACACACACACACACACTACTCCCCCCTTCATCCAGCCGCCAACTTGTGTCCTTGCAAGAGCGTTAGTTCATTTGTGTGCGTGCGCGGTTGTTGCGTCTCTTGGCGAGGCGCAGGCACCAACCGGGAGTGGATTGGATCCGCATGCGCAACAATGGGGGCACCTACACCCTCCAGTTCTCTGAGTCGCTCAAGGAGGACGAGTTCATAATCGCCCCGACCATGGACTTTCAGGCAAGCTCCCCGCCCCATCTCACCCCTCCCCCGCTCGAACGCCTGGTCAGCACGTGATCACTGTCGAACGTCACTTACGTTTTTTGCCTCCTATATCTCTCCCACCTGCGCAGGTCAACGTCAAGATCTTGGGTGGTCTGATGGCGCTCGGTTACTCAATAGCCGTCATCATCCATAGACGTTCCATTGTCTTGGGAGGCCACGAGGAGCTCTCGGTCACTCTTGACACGCTCGAAGGTAGTACTTGCTGTTTTATTATTATTATTTTACCTGTGTGTTCATGCAATACCACGGCTCGTGGCTCACATCATCTGGCTTGGCTTGGCTTGGCTGAACGTGGTGGCCGTGTGCAGAACTCGGAGCGCAAACGTTTGTGCAGATCAAAGGGAGCAGTCGGCAGCTGGTGGAGCAGGTGGGCGAGAAGTTGGGCCTGGTGGGAGCCTACATCCCCAAGTCCTACATCGAGATCTACCTCGACCAGTTTCCCCCAGCTCCCCGACCGCCCTCCCCCAAGCCCACTGCTTCTCTGCCGTCTGTAGGAGGCGCCACACCATCGCCGTCGACCGCTGGCGATGACGCCCTTCACGCGTTCGTCCACGCCAAGTTGTGACAGAGGCGCCACATGCAGCTGCCACACAACGGACGAAAATAAAACATAACATTCTCTCTCTTTTTTTTGGTTCATAACATTCGCCCACCCTATGGTCCCCCCGCGCGTTCGAGAGGGAGAGGGAGTAAGTTTAGAATTTGGAACTTGAGAGGTTAAATATAAATTTCTGTGCATCACACCGACCATTTACCAGGTTTCTATATATATAAAGGTGAGCACTGGAAGGTCAACCACTTCTTTGACGCCCACTGGCGCCCCAGCTCTTGCTGACAGGCGTGCATGCTGTCAGGGTGCCACTGCTCCAGCAGGGATGGGTGTGCATGCATAATTGGAGGCAGCTTGAGGCCAAAAGTGGAGCAACCAATGGGTACTAGGATCTCCAATGGGCCCAGGAAGCAGTGCTCAGTCCCAACAAGTTGATCCAGTTGGCTGCTGCGCCTAGCAAGCCAAGTGTGTCCCTACAATCTGTGCAGTGCCTCAAAAAGTAGATGCTGTGGGACATGTGATGACTGTGATGCTGCATATGTCATCTGACACCCTGTGGTGACAGATGACTTTCATCTGGCAGCCACTGTGGTGCCACACAAGTATCATCTTGCACCCCTGCAGTGCGTTTTAAGTATGGTGGGGCCAGACAAGTCTTCTGGCACCCTATGGTGAATGCCCTGCAGGGGTGCCAGACAAAACTCCTCTGTCACCTTGGTGTAGTCATATGGGCATTGCAGAATGGATAACCATGCTGGTGAGGAGAACTTTACATACCATGTCAAGGGGCAGGAGAAGCCTTGGAAGAAGCCTTGGAGCAGCAGGCAAAGTTGCTGCTGCCCACGTTGCTAAACTTGGTACATATCTGTTTCTTGTCAGTTATCTTTTTTCTTTTCCTCAATCAGGAACAAAAAACCGAAAAAGAAAATGGTGGCTTTTGTTCTGGCTTCCTGGAAGATGAGGAGGGTGCCCACTTGTTTGCGCTACAGCCGTCCGCACTGCGCCTCGTTGGCCAGCGCCACTGTGCACGTTCGCCAAGCGCCATCAACGCGTAGCTCCCCACCCCCAACGGCCTTGTGCCCCAATTCCGCTTCCTCTTGGTGATCTCGATCTTGCTTACTATGAGTTGATCCGATCATTACAAGTGCATCGTGTTACTGCCGTTGCCACGAGGGGGTTGCTACGAGGAAAGTGGAGCCCGCCACATGCCTCGCGTGCAATTGCTGGAGGTACGCGTATTACACCTCCCCTGGAGGCCCCAAGCAGCACGAGGGACCTCGTGCAGAGTAGTCTCTCTCCCCCGTGCCACTTTACCGCACCTGCTCACAGGCTCACAGGCCGTGGTGCAGTGAGTGCTGCTCAGGACGTCGAGCAGGAGGAGGTCGGCGGAGAGCATGACGAAGCAGAGACGCTTTCTGTACCGCACTACGGAGGAAAGGAGGAGCTGGACCGCACGAACCTGGTGCGCGCCATCATGGTCGACGAGACCGGCAGCTTCCAGGAGGTCTCTCTCACCAAGGCCGATCTGTCCCGCGAGCTGCGCGTGCAAAAGGTAGAGAAGCGCTACTCTGTCCTCGTTCCGGTCGTCTAATCGGACGGTGAGTGGGGAGAGTTGGCTTAAACCAAACATGGGGCGGAATGTGTCGCGCAAAACAGCGGGACCTGCGGGCAGTGGACGTGTCCTTTCCCAATCAGCTGGCATGCTTCCTGGTGCGAGACGGGGCCATTCTCATCAACCTGGAAGCGTTCAAAGCCATCGTGAAGCACGACAGCCTGATCTTGTTTACCACGGAGGCGGCGCGTGACACCGTCTTGCAGCAGTTCTGCCCCTTTCTACAATATCGGCTCGCGTGCGCACCTCCTCCTCCTCATCATCATCATCATCCACATGGCCATCTTCATCAAGAGATGGGACAACGCTCACGTCTTTATGGGTCACGTGGGGCGTGAACAGTCGCGACGTTGGCCCATACGCCGGAGGAGGATTTGAATTCAGGGTGGTGGAAGCGGTGCTGACCGTTCTCTGCGACACGCTCTACGAGCGCTACGGCGAGCTCAAGGCGAGGATCGACCACTTGCTGTTCGGTCTCGAACAGGCGACCAATGGCCAAGATGATTATCTGCCCTTCCTTGCCGACCTTTCTCATCACAACAAGGTCCTCAACTCGTTTCAGAAGCGAGTTCATGAGGTGCGCGTGTGGCCTCCTCTTCTGGTATCCCCCCCCCCGCCCACTGCAACGAACTTAAGCGCACGCTCTTTTGTGGTAGGTCCGCGGCGCGCTCCACCAGGTGCTCGACTCGGACGAGGATCTAGCGGCAATGTATCTCTCTGTGCAGGTACTCTCCTTGCAAGTGCTCTTTTTTTTTTTTTTTTAAACCCCTGCCATTACTTGACCACATGTCATGCCCAAGCCAGGCCGCAACGGGACATAGGCGCCGTACGGATCAGCACGAGGAAGCAGAGATCCTAATGGAAAACTACGTCGCACAGCTGGATGATATCCTCAGTGAGGTTGATTGCTGGTCCAGAGCTTTCCTTGGTGCAATGCGTGTACTAATCCTATTACCTTCATTTCAGGTTGCTGAGTTGCAATCATCCATTGATGTGTCCGAAGAGTATTTCAGGCTCACACTGGACTCGCAGAGAAACAAGATCATGAAAATGAACTTGCTCCTCACTCTGGGCACCTTCTCAACTGCTTGTGCTGGTGTTGTGACAGGTGTCTTTGGCATGGTATGTTCTCCCAACACCTACTGGCCGTACTCTTTTTTTTTGTTAACAATCTCTCGATTCAGAACCTGCAAAACTTTCTGGAGACCTCCGAGTCAGCATTTTTGGTCACTACAGGGGGCTTGACCCTGAGCATGGCTGCTTCATTTGCCTCCATCTATACCTACTTTCGTCTGAAGAAAATGCTGTAGCGCTCTTATGCTGAGACTGGATCCAGTGTGAAAGGACACAGCTATGTGCGTGTGCATTCCCACCACACCTGCCAACTTATCGCCGCCGCTACCCAAGCCATGATGTTACACGCGCGTGGCCACGAAGGTGGAATAAACCGGAGATGTCCTCTCTTGGCCAAGAGGTGCAGCGCTTGGAGTCGCTCGAACTCCCCGTCATCGACCTGAACGTGATGCTGCCACTCGCGTGTGCGTAGGTGTGAGGTGGCGGTGTCATCCTAGTGCGCATTGCCTGTCCGCCTGTCGAGCACCGACTGGGGCTACTCAAGCTCCAGCTCAACCCGTGCGAGGGGTGAGCACAGCAAAGGCATGCGGGCCTTGTTGCTATCCTATATCTAAGATCCTCTCCTCCATCTACATGTCTCCATGTTCCTGCTTGGCTCCAACAATGGCTTATGCCGGGGTGAAGCACGGCTTGTGCTCGCATCAACATGGAGTGCAAGAACAGCGTAGCAGTACGTGGATGACAAGTGCAACGTAGGCATGGACAGCTCCCCACCAGGACAAGGAAAAAAAAATTGGCTTATCACAACACAGTGCATGGTTGGGAGTTCGGATTGGACCAACCATTCCCTTGCATAAACTTGGATCTAGCTTGAGGGGGCAAACAAGCCCACGTCCACATTCACCTGTATTCATCAAAAGGATAAAGTGAGTGCGGGGGCAAGAGATCTACTGCGTGTTGGGTGAGTGCACCTGTTCGCGGAGGTACTTACGAAGATAGTCGAGGTTGCGGTTTTCCTCGGAAAGAAACTGCATAAAGTCGAGTCCAGACTCCTTGCACATGATCGCCATTTCCTCAGGGTTCTGCAACAGCGAGTAGAAAACGGTGAGCGAGTAGAAAAAAAACAGCCTCTCTCTCGAGAGAGAGAGAGAGAGAGAAGCGTAAGCGTAAGCGTAAGCGCAAACAAGGGTACCGTTCGGTCGGCAATGATGCGGAAGGCCTCTGATGCGATTTTGAGGGCCTTGCCCGAGGCGATAAGATGGTCGAGGCCAGAATTGAGGAAGGACAGAGGCAAAATCTCATCGAGCACGGCCTGGCCGATGAGATTTCCGAGATAGCTCGAAGCTTTGGGGGAATCGATGTCCACCTCCTCGATGTTCTGGAGGACGTCGGCGAAGCTAAGGGAGGGGATTGGTTGGTAAAAAGAGAGAGAGAGAGAGAGAGAGAAATGTAAGATTGAGGCCAGACCAAGCACCCTCCTCCGCCGCGACCAGCAAGCAACCACGTGTACGTACCCTCTGGCGATGGCCTCTGCTGAGAGGATGCTCTGCTCGGTGTGCAGCTGGAAGAGCAGCTTGGAGATCAACTTGCGATGCTCCTCCTTCCTTTCGATGGCTTTGGCGACAGCCTGGTGGTAGCGGCAGTGAGCTCTCTCTCACACACACACACACGCACGCACGCACGTGCAGAGAACCGCCGCGCAAGGTGGAGATGGCGAATATAATACCTTGGACACCACCTTGTAGTGGTACTCGGGCGCCTTGAGCTCCTTGATGCACTCCCCGGCCTCAGCCTCATCGTAGCTGAGAAGGTACTCTTCCAGCAGCATCTCCGCATCGTTGTCGAGGCGCTTGAGCTTCTCCTCGGAAAGAGCGGGGGCGGGGGCGGCAGCCACCACCTCGGGAGCCTTCTTGGCGAGATCCTTGTCGTCCCCTGTGTTCGTTTCCGTTGAGGGTGATCATGCGTTGGACGGAGCGAACGAATCGAGGGCGCGGCGGAGCAAGAAGGCCCAATCGGGTGAGGAGTTACCTGGTTGGCGGCGTCGGTGAAAGGGGACGTAGGCTTCTCCTGCCGGCCGCGCGCTCCTCTTGCTGTCCGCCTGCTCGGTCGGCACCTGAAGAAACCCGAGCAGAAATCGGTCAGTTGCGCGCGCGCAATCCGATGGGCGTTCGTGTCCTCGCTCGGGCCCAAACAGCATGCGCTCAGTGTCAGCTGCGCTAGCGAATACGGCACCTTCTCCTTGGCGCCTTCGCTGTCGGCGGAGAGGAGAGAGAAGGGATTAACCGGAAGAGCTTCTGCGGCCTCCTTGCCCTTTCGCGAGCGATCGGCCGAAGCCGCGCCTCGACCGCCTCCCCGTTGGCTGGCGTAGGCACCCCTCCCGCCACCCTGGCAGGGCGCACGTACACCACACACACGCACGCACGCACACACACACACGTCCCGTTGATTGCGGCGGAAAACGATCAGCAAAAACAACAACAACACACACGACCCCGAAACGAAAAGGCAACCGTACTCGAGCCGACGGCGCTTCGGCCCCTCGCGCGCTGCCCCGGGCGCCTCGGCCGCCACCTCGGCCCTTGGCGTTGTTGGCGACAGTCTCCCAGTCCCCGGGGGCCTTGCCGCTGGGGGCGGAGGCGCCACCTCGCCCCGACTTGCCGCCTCGCGTGCCCTTGCCCCCACCCACCACCTCCCACCCATCCGCGCTGCCCTTGGCGTTGCTCGCACCGGCACCGCTGCCTGCAGCACCGTGGTGGTGGTGGTGGTGGTGGTGGTGGTGGTGGTGGTGGTGGTGGTGGTGGTGGTGGTGGTGGTGGTGGTGGGTGTATCCGTTAGCAGAGGTTCCCTACGCCGCGGCCAGTCTCCAGACAGGTCTGTGGGCGGGGGGGTTCTCCTTACCGCTGGCCGGCGCATGAGCTGGGGTGGAGCGGGCAGCTGCGCTGGCAGCCGGGCGGGCGACGGCTGGCCCACGAGCGCCAGCAGCCGGCGCAGGGCCTCTTCCGACACGGGCTGCCTCCTGCAGGGCGAAGAAGGCACGGCATTACACCACTGCCCCCCCCCCCCAATGTGCGCACGTGCTTTCGGGTTGGATTGGATTGCGTGCGCGCGTCTTACCTCCTTGGCCAGAGATTTGTGCACTTCCTCGATGGTTTTGGGTGTGTCATCCGCGCCCACGCCCACCCAACTGGAGCGTCCCGTGCCAGGTTTGGGGGAGCAAAGAGAGAGGGAGGTACAAGTGAGCGGGGGTTCAACACCGTGGCGACAGGCCAGGAACATCGGTGGGTGGGTGGGGTGGGTACCCATTCTGACGCATCTCGATGAGGTCTGTGAGCATGAAGCGGATGCGGGCGGGGTGGTTCTTGTCGTCGGCCATCTCAGCCAGCCGCCGGAAGTACTGCTCCATCGGCGAGTCGGGCTTGCCCTGGCCACGAGGAGACGAGCGATCAACAACAACAACAACAACCAACAACAACAACACGGGTGCGAGGCTGAGGCTGCTGGTGGAGGAGGAGGAGGGGAGCGCGTACTCGGGTCTTGGCGTCGAGCTGCTTGCCCACGGTGGACATGAGCTTGCACAGGGCCTCCAGGTCTTCGTGTGAAGGCTGGCCCTGGCCGACGGGGGGTAGGAGGGTGACGATGACGCAGCCGTGCATGATCTTGTCCGTGAGCATCCTGAGCTTGAAAAGCTCGCCGATGAAGATGATGTTGCCGAACATGCGGGTTTTGGCCTTGGCCTCCTTCAGCTCCTTGTCCTCGGGCGACAGCAGCTTGTCGGCCTCGTCGTCGAGCTGGGTCTGCTTGGGGGAGGGGAGGGGGGGGGGCAACCAATCATCAGTGATCATCAGTGTCAGCCATCGGGAGTGCGCCAGGGAGGTGTGGTCGCGGGAGCAGGGGAGAGGAGAGGAGAGCTCGACCTTTTTCTCAAACTCCTTTTGGCACCGGTTCAGGAGGAGCCTTCGGAAGTTCTGCTTTTTGCCGTTGTCCTCGAACTCGGGACAGGCCGGCTGCACCTTGAGGCACAGCTCGGCGTACATCTTGCTGAACTGGGGCTCCGTGAGCGCCTTGTCAAAGATCTGTCCTCCGTGCCCCGCGCACGATTGTCGGACGCGTCAGAAAAGCTCTCCCCCCCCCACACACACACACACACACACGAGGGCCGCGACGGAGGGGAGGCCCAAGCGGAGGCGAAACGCTGGGGGGGGGGCACCGACCTGGTTGATGACCTGGTCCAGCATGCTCACGTCGGAGACCTGGCCCAGCAGGCCGATCAGCTGGTCGCTCAGGGGCTGGAACTTCTCGAGGGTGAGCTTGTTGAGGATGCTGCGCCCAAGCAATCAAGCGAGCAAACAAGGAATGGACGATGACGACAACATGCACCAGCAAGGCGTGGAGCGATATCAGTATCACGGCCAACGCATACGACGCGCACGGTGCGGTTGGCGCACCCATTGATCTCCTTGAATATCTTGTCGCTCCCCTCCACCTTCTTGGGCCGTTGCCACACGTTCTTGTTATCTGCGCGCACGATGATGGCGAGGAGGAGGAGGACAGTGAGATGAGGTGTGAGCCGCGGTGCGCGCGCGCGCGCAAGAGTGCGGAGATCAGAAGGCCGCGACTCCTCTCACACGGAGGGGCAGGCACACCTGTTGCGGCGGCGGAAAGGGAACCGCCCGTGGGCACGCTCCCAGAACTCTCCCGCCACCCCTTCCCCCCGGGGCCTCCGGCGGCTCCGCCCTGAAGGAGAGGCCCCTTGCCGCCGCCCCGACCCCCGCCTCCTTGGCTCCTTGTCTTCTGCTCGAGGCGGGACCGCGTTCGAAACGGAGGTGAGTTGTGCGTGAGGGGGAGGGGGGTCAGCGAGCCAGAGCCCGGCCTCTGCTTGTACGCGTACCCATGAGGAGCCACCGGCTCCGCCCCTGGCGCCGCGAGGGCCTGACCCTCCTGGCCCCGAACGTTCCCGGTCGAGGCGCCCGCCCTGAGCCTTGGGCTTTCCAGAGCCTGGGATTATGTCATCAATCTCCAACAATCCCTCGGGCTTTTCGCGGCACGTCTGCACATTTTGGGGGGGGGGGGTGAAAAATGTTTTGAGTAATTGACCAAGCAAAACACATCTTGTTTTCTCCTGGCTGATGAAGCAGAAAAAGAGGAACGCCTTAAAGAGAGAGAGAGAGAGAGAGAGAGCCGTACGGGGAGTTGCTGGAAGAGGAGAAGGAAGTCCTGGCTGTAGACGCGCTTCCCTGTTTCGGGGTTGAGCGTGGACGGTCCCAGAATGATTCGGTCCTCCTCCGACTCCTCCAGAGGGGTGGTAGGCGTGGGGATGGGGCTGGTAGGCCGCTCTTCCTGTGTCTCTTTGCTTCTGCTGCTGTTCTCGTCACCGAGCCGCTCTTCATTTTCTTCCATCGATGAGACAAGATGTCCCAGACCTTCTCCGGTGGATCGCGTGAGGAAGGGGCTACTAGATGAGCCCTCATCTCTCTTCAGCGCGCCCAAGCGGCTGGCCTGCTTGTGTTCAGGGGCAGCATTTGACTCGGCAGCATTATTCTGCCCCTCTGAGAGGGCTGAAGCGGCTGCCGCACCTCCCTCGCCCGAGGTGACCGCAGCGTCTGGTGATGCGTCGGAGAGGGATGAAGAAGAAGAATCGAAGTGCTGCTCGCGCTCGGCCATTCTCTCTTTGATGGGATGCGAGTCCGGAGAGGCAAAGATATGCAGTCGCCGGGGCCGGTCCGTAATCAGAGATTACGAGGGAGAGAAAGGCCTTT